>JAHWFP010158554.1:0-20041 GCA_023313725.1 Lithobius niger | reverse complement strand
GCGTTGTGGCAAGTGTTTTTTAATGTTTATACGCCGAAAGGAGATCCGGACGATCACGTTCAAACCTTAAAACCTTCAAGCCTTCAAATTCAACGTTTTTTACTTGTTAAATAGGTTTAAAAATAGATTTGATGAATCTGTTTATTTAATTATTTTACTGGAATTCATTCCTGAGACACAGACCGTCTTTTGCTTAAAAATGTGTCGCTTCGAATCCCTTTTCGGCGGAGAAGTTCACTGAAAAATAGCAATGAGCTAATATGTAGTTGGTTGGTTTACTCAATTATTTCATTTCTTCGTTTATCACGTATGAAGTATCCCCTGAGAGTAATTTCCTGAATTCCTTCATTTTCTACAGCTTGTGAGTAATAAACGAATAAGTACTATAAGAAGTCAACATCGTGAACCGCTAAGAATGACAAGTGAGCAGCAATAATGACGAAAATATTTCCGTGCCGTCATAAGCCCAAATCAAGTTGAGCTCATGAGGCTGCGTAATATTTTTCGTCATTAATGCAACTCGCTTGCCATAGTTGACTTCAGTGTGGTTCTTCGTTTATTAATAACATGCACAGAGAAATTCATTTCTCTTAACAGTTGAAAATTACGGAAAACCGAAAAATGCGGAAAATTCAAACCTAGTCTTGAATTTCCCAATTCTTTAAATGGTTGGTTTGATTTTTTCGCATGTGTTTAAAAGTTTTCCATAGTTTTTTCAAGATGTTTAAAGGAACGAAATTAGCAGTATAAGTTACTAATAGACGACGAAATATGATATGATATCCAGCTGATAAAATATCCAGCAGTTTAACATAGTCGTTAGTAATTTAAATTTTATACACATGCATTAATCTACGTTCGTTAAGTGGACGAAACTTTCGGATTAACGTCCTTCTTAATTGCTGAGGTTATCTTGGACGGAAAGGAACGTTTTACCTACGAATTTAGGTAATGTTCCACGTGAAAATCTGTATTATCGTGTGCGCAGCGTATATCTTGAGTCCTGCAGATATTTTACGAGCGGCTATATCTTCCTGGAGGGAACGGCTTTAATCGACGGCCGCCATTGTTTTTGTAACCATCTAGGATATCAACAAGGTGCTCTGCTATCGAAAACATACAATCAATTATCTGTATTCGTTCTGGGGCGAACTGAAGATAAGCCGCGGACACTACAGAACAAGTGTATTTGCCTTGTCTTTCCCAATGCATGGTATGAGGCCAGCAGACATGAACCTGAACAGAAGGAAAAATTAATTTCCACTGCAAAATTTTAATTAAAATAAACTGTATTTAAAATAATATTAAATTTCACACTCTAGTTAAAAGAAGAGAGCACTACAGAACGGGCGATTTTCATTAATTTTTTTATGAAAAATTAAATGACGTCACTCCACACTTTACTACTGTAAACCGGTACAAACAACATGGTACATAATTAAATCTGTTTTTTTTTTAGTATTTGTAAAAGGCGGTAATTACTCATAATTCTAGAAGTATGTAAAGACTTTGCTTAGTTTTCAACAATCAATATGAGTTCACAGAAACATGGAAGTGACGGGAAATTGAAGCGAACTATAAAAGTGTGTTTTCTAGTAATAGGTTCTTAATTGTTATTCAGAAGGGTTTAAAGAACCAGTTACTAGAAAACATACGTTTAAATCAACGCTTTAATTTCCCTTGTCACTAGTCATCCTTAGAAGTTCACAATGATGACTCTATTGTGTTTCTTTGTGTTGCTTTTCTTCCGTCACCTTGTGCTTTCTTGTTTAATTATTTAGAAGGGTTTAAACAAGAACGCACAATGTAACGGGAAGAAACACAAGACAGTCATAATTGTGAACTTCGAAGGATGACAAGTGAGCAGCAATAATGACGAAAAAATTCCTGTGTCATCTGACTCCGGAAATTAA
The DNA here is from genome assembly GCA_023313725.1 of Lithobius niger. NCBI lineage: Eukaryota > Metazoa > Arthropoda > Chilopoda > Lithobiomorpha > Lithobiidae > Lithobius > Lithobius niger. Next base: position 18,128 of record JAHWFP010158554.1, on the reverse strand, counting down.
ACTGGATCATTCAATTAGGCCTATAATGCCCTACACCACCACACAAACTCAACACTATCAAGATCCTGCTAGCTATCGACATAAATTGAATAATTTGCAAACATTAATTGACCACATAAAATAAAAAAATAATGTATGTGGAAAGTTGGCAGCAATATTGTAGACAGCAAATGAGGCCAGTGGTTGGCCGAACTCAACGCCTGCAGACCTAAACGTCACACATTAGGCTAAAAAAAAAGCTGAAAAAATGAAACGATCAGTATGTGTTCGGAATTAGCAAAGAAAGACAATAGAACCACCATTGTGAACTTCTAATATCGTGAACTGTACGCCCCATTGTGTTTCTTCGTTTTTTTTTTACTAATATTTACGGCTTATTAAGCTTCTTTAACTAGCTCTACTCTTGCAATCCTAGTCTATACACTGTTGCTTCATTAACAAAAATATCAAAATTACAGTGTGTTGTCATTTGAAAACGCTAGCACAAAGAAGTTATCGCAAGTTAACAAAAGAAATGGATGTTTTTTTTTTTTTTTATTAGTTCCCATGATGGCGTATCCCTAGATGGTGTCTGCCATAGATACAGATTTACATCACTTTTTGTTTTCTGTTCGGGAAGATAATTAGAAACACACTAGTAAATATACATATATCGCTGTAAATAATGTAAAGGTAACTTCGAAAAAGCCGTCAGTGAGATTTGTACACTATAAATAACGTAGTACAGTAACCCACCTTTATGCACTTACATTTCATTCAAGGGATGTGTCCCGGATTCGAACCCGCGAACCAGTCCACAACCGGGTCATTACCGTCTCGCCTGTACCGACGTGTCCACTTGTCCACTGGCTGTTTTGGCGGCGAAGGCTGTATGGCAGTAATCTGGTAGTGGACTGGTTGCCGGTTCGAGTCCAGGTCACGTCACTTGAATGTAACGTTAGTGCATAAAGATGGCTTTTAATGTACTACGTATATTTGGTGTATAATTTTTGCTGATGGCTTATTTCTAATTTAACTGAAACACAGCTTTTTTGGCCTATTTCTGCGCAAATGCGACTTATTTGGCCTGTTTCTGGGCTATTCTCACTAATAAACAGCTTGTTTGGCTGATTTCTGGGCTAATGCCACTTATTTGGCCGGTTTCTGGGCTGTTTTCACTGAAACACAGGAGCTAATTTTGCTTCAGAATCCTCTCTACATAGTGGCACGAAATTATTAACAAATAAATAATTAAATAAATTAATAGTGCCTTATACAATGATAATCAGTTGTTGTTTTCATATTCAAGAGTGAAATATTTTAAAACAAAAGTTGAAATAGCAATAATCCACCTTCATTTATTAACCAACAACTACTCCCGTAGTTTTGACGTTGTAACTTTCATTAGTTTTAAGTGTTGCAAACCAAACATTTTTCGAACAATGTGCTGCTCATTTAATGTGAGTTCAATTCACGTCGTTTTTTATTGTGAAGGTTTTTTTTAGTCATCGTACTTTCCTTTCTACAGTATTTCCCTGCATATTACATGTTCCATCAACTATGACATTGTGAACAATTTTCAGGCAGTAATTTGCATATTTGAGAGCAAAAATAAATTAAAATTACAGCGAAGAAAATCCGCCTATTAGAAGAGAAATTTAATAATCTTTCATTTGCCACGACTCGTGTTCGTACATGACTCAGTTCCAGAGGAGTAGGCGAACAAACGCAAACGTATCGATTTTTTTTTTAATCTTGCATATTTCTGAGTGTCAAAAATTTGGGAGCCCCTTACCCAAGTTCACGGATTATCGTACTTAACTCCACAAAACGGCGTAGAATACGGGGCGTCGGACGAACGTCTAACTGGAAAATCGTCTAATGGGATAATTGTCTAAAATCTGCCTAAAAAAAAATCTAAAAAAGCATCTAAACGGAATATCGTATAATGGAAAATCATCTAAACGAAATATCGTATAATGGATAATCGTATAATGGATAAACGTCTAACTGGATCAACGTTTAACTGCGGTTTCTGATGTTATATGTATAGCCGCAGCGAGCGCGGCAGCGCGAGCGAGGCAGGGACATTAGACGATAATCCATTATACGAATATCCAGTTAGACGATAATCCATTATACGAATTTCCAGTTAGACGGTTTTCCATTATACGAATTTCCTGTTAGACGACTTTCCGTTATACTGTTTTCCGTTAAACGTTATTCCAATTATGCGATTTTCCAGTCAGACGATTATCCCTCGCCCCGTAGAATACATGTAAACCGGAAATGAATCTGATATGTTCAGAAACTAACGTTTTACAGACAGTGAGAAAGACTGAATACAACAGTCCAACTTATGACGTTCAGTTTCACACCCAGCTTCACTAAAATAGGAAGAAACGGGGCGGGGGAGTGGGGGGGGGGGGGGGAGCAGGAGAGTCGGAGTAGGGAAGGGACGTGCTGAGTGTCTTCCCGCTGGCAATTATATCAGTTTTCATAATCAAGAGAACAGGGTGACCGATGCAGGGCCGCATTTAGACCTTGGGTGGCCCCGGGGCGCTTCAGTTCCGATGGGACCCTCGAACTCACAAATTAGTACACACAGCAAAAAGCACAATCATTTCCCCATAATCATTCCCACACAATCGTTTCCCCATAAAGTTACCTATGGGACTTATGCCTAGCAAGTAGCAAGGCGTAGCCTCCTGAGTCTCGGAGTATACGCAAGCACGTAACGTTACAAGATGACCAAAAAGTGAAGGACACTGGAAGATATGTGAGGGGATTCTAGGAACCATGAGCACAACAAGCTACAACCCATATCAGCGTTCTCTCTTCAAAATCAGTGAACGCCGGTTCGAATCCTGCGGCTGACCTCATTACCACATGGGAAAAAACTGTTCCACTTTAATTCGGGTCTCAGACGGTTATACAATGGTTTACTTGCGGGGCCGTAGCGAAGGGTACTTGGTTGGGAGAGGGGGGAGAATAGACTCTCATTGTGCCAACTCTTGTTATGATTTTGCCAACTAGTTTAATATATGACAGTAGTGCTGCCAGTAAAGTACTTTTGACTGGCTCCGAGAAACCCAGGTAAGGGGTCTGGGGGAGCGCTGTAATCTCCCCCAGTCGGGTCCGGGGCAAAGCCCCGGAAGCAAAAGCCTTTTACGCTATTTTAGTGCCTTTTTCTGGCCTCCAGGGAGCACAAAAGCAACAAATTGTCAAAGAAATTTTGGTGATTTTTTTATGCGTTCTTTAGGATAATAGGTTTCGTAAAATTTAATTGTGACTAAATTATTTTTTTTCCAGCTTTTTTTTCAAATTAAATTAAACCGAGTTCAGTTTAAAATTCTATAAACAGTCCAGGTGGACATTGACTATTCGGGGTTGCCTAAACTGTACGTTTTGGATCTTAAGGCAATAATGAATGGCGATGACTACTGTGTGCAAGCAAGCGCTGTAGGGGGGGGGGGGGTATATATTTTTTTTAATGGACTATCGAAAGGTAAAATATAATGAAATCTCTTTCTCAGCTTTATACCAAACCTACTTAGAGGTATTATTATAAAAAAGTTTCACATTTTGAAGCAACATCATGCTCAAGTGTTTTTAGTCTTCTTTACAGCCGTACCGCCTGAGAAGACTAATGCCACGACTTTGTCCGTCCGTCCGTCCGTCGCTTTTTTCAACTTCGCAACAGTACCAGATAGACAACCACTGTTTACAACGTTAGATTCAGTGTCAAAAGTTAGTTAAATAACATGGCAAATTAAAACATCGTTACCTCCTTACAGCTAATAGACTTCTTCGTCGTAACTAATTTAAATAATAACATTTCATCGTCGAATTGCAATCCTAATGATTTGTGTTAACCAGTCGTAAAAACAAAAACATTTTAGCTTCGTTTAAAAGAGTCTTGTCGCATTGTTACATGAATGAATAGGCTTACGGTCGAACCAAATTCTCCATTAGGCCTATCTGCTACTTCGAAACTAAAACTGCAGTTAAAAAAATTAGGCCTAAAAAATGAAAATTAAGCCTAAAATCACGTTACCATGGCAACGTCAAGATGCTACGAGTCGCTGCTGGCTTTCTCCACAGCGTCTCTCCTGTCCCATCCCTACTACCACTGATCTGTATAGGCTACGTCGCGCATTACGTTGTAACACTGTAACTGTGTGCCCGGATCAAGGCATACCGTGTTGCAAAAATGAATAGGCTTACTGTATACAATCCAAATTCTCCGTCAGTTGCTATTTACGAAATGAAAGTTGTAAATTAGGCCTAAACGCTGACAATTACGCCTAAAATGTAAAACAAGCTTAAAAGCTAACGCATTTTTAACGGGCAATTCTGATGGTTACTCCTTTTAGATTATATAATAGAGATAGCTGTTGCAATGCGTGATAGAGAAGTGTGCGTCACTATTGGTAGTGGCAGAACTGTACAGAAGACCGGATGCGACTAGGTAGTCGCTGTAGGCGCTTGTTAAAAAATGGAGCGTCGAAAGACGAAAGAAATGGCGAAATCTTTTATTCAGTTTTTTCCAAAACATCTTGAGGCATTATTGGAGAAAAGCTTCCACATTTCAAATCAATATGCTTCAATTTAAGTTTTTTCCTTGATTCAGGGGATCTTAGGGTAATTTTTGTCCTTATTTCGTAACCTTAGGGTTCCTTTGTCCTTTAATCTGGGATCTTATGGACTCTTACCGTCAAATTTTGGACCTTCGAAATTTTTTTAAATTTTTAACTAGTTTGAGTTGGAAAATGTAGTTATTTCTGTATTAATACAAATTCAAATCGTAGTGGCGATAGGTTAACAGAAAACGGACTACAGAAAATCAAACAGCTAATTCAATTTTTCAAACTTGAGTTTTTAATTTTGCTAACTGTATACCCGGTTTTCATGAGGGTAGGATTTAGTTCACGTTTCTGTTTTAACTAAAACCATGGCACTAATGGGCTAGCAACTGAACTATGTCTACCTGAACTAGAACTGAACATGAATTTTTGACATTATTTTTTATATCACAACTTCAGACGGCGATAACTTGGCCTAAGTCTCTACTATGTTTTTGTTTTATGAAGAGTTTGTTGATATTTCTGCTAAACGTTTTAAATCCTGGCATTGATGTTGCGTTTATAAATGGGAAATAAATGGGAGAAAGAAGAATAAAAAAAACGGGAGTGAGAAACGGGAAAAATGGAAGGAATTAGATTAGATTAGATTAGATTAGATAGAAAACGGTGCAAAGCCAGGGCTTGTGAAGCACCCCCCCCCCCCAACCCCAAAGCAAATCAGTGCTTCCAAAAGTCAAGTCGAGCCTTGAAGCTGTTAAGAGTTGAAGCCGAAACAATGTGTTCCGGAAGGGAGTTCCAAGGACTAACAGTCTTTTCAGTGAAGAAGAATTGCCGGCAGTTAAGTCTCGAAACAAGACCCTGCAATTTAAAGCTGTGGCCTCGGTTATTGTTGAAATTACGAGTAAAGAAACTGGAAGGGTTATTAGAGAAGGAACCCGACAGTAGCTGATAGGTAAGGATGAGATCGCCCCTATCAAACCTCTCACGATATGAAGGAGTATTGAGCTGTTTGAGTCGTTCATTGTACCGAAGGTGACGAACACAGGAACACCACTTTGTTAGTTTACGTTGCCAATTTTCAAGCTTGTCGAATTGCGCAGCAAAAAAGGTTCTGCAAATTTGCGAGCTGTAATCAAGAACGGGTCTCACAAAGATCTTGTACAACAAGGCAAAAGCAGCAGTATCAAGAAACGAAAACTTTTTAAAAACATAATGCGCTATTCGGAAAGCTTTGCGAGTAGCTACGTCAGCATTAGTGTCAAACGGGAACATCTTAAACGACCTGAATTTCCTTAACTGTTCGTTTTAAAATTAGTATGACGAGATATCGTGTGATATTGATTGGTTATTGTGCGCTCGAACATCCTACTTCACGTTTTATTTTTAGTTGGGTGAGTTGTAAGTGGCTGACCCCCACAACCCTTTCTTACCTTTCTGCCGTATTCTGACAGAAAATTGTATTACGATTATTTTATTCAGTGATCTTGGTGAACTAAGTTCAGGGATTAAAATTAATGGAAGATTGGGCGGGGATGGGGCACTGCAGGAAGATTTTTAATCATCACACAATGGTGAGTTGCAGATGCATTTATATTCTTTATTCCAGTTTCTGCCAGTTCTTCTCACCGTGACCTTGGTATCACTTGTGACGACAAACTCAATAGTGATACCAAGGTCACGGTGAGAAGAACTGGAAAAAACTGGAATAAAGAATATAAGTGCATCTGCAACTCACCATTTTGTGTTGATTAAAAATCTTCCTGCTGTGCCCCATCCCCGCCCAATCTTCCATTAATTTTAATACCCGAACCTAGTTCAGCAATAACACTGAATAAAATATTCGTAATGCAATGTTTTGTCAGAATATGACAGTAAGTTAAGAAAGCGTTGTGGGGTCAACCACTTACAACTCACCCATCTAAAAATAAAACGTGAAGTAGGATGTTCGAGCGCACAACAACAAATCAATATCACACGATATCCCATCATACTAAATTTAAAACGAACAGTTAAGCAAATTCAGGTCTTTTAAAATGTTCCCGTGGACAGACCTCCTTCAATTTGCGTTTTAAAAAAGCAACCGACACAGCCGAGACGACGTCCTCACCAAGCGCATTCCAAACACTCTCAGTGCGAAGAAATGTTTCCAGCAATTAAGTACTGATAGCGGAAGTATGAGTTTTAGGTGGTGCCCACACGTTTTGATATAGTTATGTAGTTCAAACAATGACAGGTTGAGCGGCAATAAGTGATGTATAAAATTTTGTATGTTAAAATTAAGTCTGCCTTCAGACGGCGCAACTCTAACGATTTCAGGCCAAGCGATTTCAGCTGCTGCCTATAAGTTAGGCTGCGCATGCCCGGTGTAGCTTTTGTGAAACGGCGCTGGACCGCCTCGATTTGGTTGATGTCCTTCAATGGCATGGCGACCAAACCAGACTTGCGTACTCCAAAATTGGACGGACGTAAACGTTTTAAAAGTCCACTTTAAAATTACAACACTCCCGGAAATAAAACATCTGCGAACAATGGCCGCACGTTGATTTGCAAGCACTGAAATGGGATTACAATGCAACGCAACTTTAAGGGCAGACGTAAACCAGACACCGATATCCTTAACAGAGTCAACAGTTTTCAAAATGTATGATTCAAAATGGTAGTCAGGAGCGGAATTGGCATCACCTATATGAAGTTTCATACATTTTTCAGTTAAAAAGCGGCAGCTGCCACATTTTTCCCTACCCTGATACTTCATCCATAGAGGTCTGCAGGCAGGCAGGCAAGCAGAGTAGTCTCCAGGAATAATTGCCGAATGCTGCGTCAATTCATAAGCGTTAGAGTACTTAAGCCTCTGCAGCCTCTGCAACAAGTCTACTATCTTTACTAAATACTTAAAGTCACAACCATTATTTGCTATCTCAAACGAGGATTTTCTCATTCAGATTCACTGACGGCGGAACTGAAAATGACGTACTTAACGGTCAAAATTCAATCATTTTAGTAAAGCAGCAAATTTTAGCCAGCTCATATTTTCAATTTTTTTGATGACGTTCATTGATTTTGCCTCAGTAACAGTAGTAGATAATATTCTAATTTTAATCGAATTTTCTCAATAGGTTCATTGTACATCAAGCTTGTTTTGTATAGGTCAGAAGGACGCTAGGTTCTGTTGCAATTTCATGCGTATAAATAGCATGGTGGCGGTCACCACGTCGAATTTCATCCTCATGACGTATTTTCCTGGATCCAACAGGGACTAATATAACGTTTGGTACATATAGCTGCCGTCTTCATTCTGTGCAAAGGACACACAGTAAATCATTCCCTTCTGCGATCAATCCTATATAGTATTGACAATTATACTTGTCCTTAAACTTAGGCATTCGTTGGTATGACTCATATATGACTTGCCAGAGTGTTCGTTGCATTCAGAATTTTGTTGTAATCCAGGCAATTCTTCACTAAAACCTCCGAGATGTTAAAATCGCTCAAACGATATTTTTAGGACGGTAGTTGACTTCGGTATGATAAGAGTTCTCTTTATCTGTTCGTACCACCCACTTAAGTAAAAAGGACCCTTCACGCTGCAGCAGCTTAATTTGGACTTTAAAAACCAATTTTTTTTAATCTTAGGTTTCTCACTAATCAGCAAAGATCAGCGCACATAATAATAATAAAAAAAGAAACTAGTTTTAATTTGCTAGATTACTGAAATGAATGAAAAATGACGTTGAGTATAGGCTACGTTAATTGCGGTTCCGCATGTTACATTTAAATCTCTGCGTGACAATCCCCATTTATGATTGATGTTATAAAGTAAGATTTTAACATTTAAATATTTGGTGTAAATACGGTCCTGCTAATGTCATTATTTTATACTGCGTATTTATTTATTATACCAGAGCTGCGGAAAATGGTATACAAAGAAGTGATCCTTGTTATACGTATAAAGGCCTATTTTATACAGCGTTCTTGCTAGAATTACTGCCTACACTATTAAACTAAGTTCAGGAAGGCTGGATTAAAAGTAAAGGAAGATTTGTTGGGAGGGGTGCAAGACGAGCTTGTGTGATCACAAAATGAAAGTTCCCATACAATTACATTATTTTTCCCATCCCTTCCCTTCTTAGCTTTCTTTAGCGTCATTTTAATTCTCCCCACCCGCGTGGGGCCCCCCCCCCCATGGTCCATTAATACCCTTTACCTTCCTCTCATTCCTATTGTAAAAGTACTTTCTAAAAGTTCTATACTTTTATCCGTGTCCTCTTCATTTCCATTGTGAGCATTCACAACTTTACGTGGTTCACAGTGAGCCTTGACGATAGATATGATGAAATCCCCTTTACCCCCACCACCCGAACTCTGGAACGTTACTTCCATCTTTCACGCATTGCAAGTGGTTCCCAGAGTAAAGTTACACACAACATCAAATACATTCCCTCTCCCTATTTTCGCGCATGCTGCGCTTATATAGCTTTTGCAACTTTTATATACATCGGAGTGAATGTAATAAAACAGTCTTGCACGTGGAAAAAAAAAAACAGGAAAATAAAAACGTTTGCAACATTTATATAAATCTGAACTAATGTTGCAAACTGAGTCACACAGTAAAGCCAAGATGGAGGCATGTACCTTTAGAAATTATTAACGTCATACGCTTGATACAGTGCATACAACTGCTGAGATAGGGCAACGGGGGAAGGAATTGGGCGACAGGTTATATCTTGTTCTTGTGGCTAATCCTGAGCTTCTGAGGATTTGAGGGTGAGATATACAACTGATATACAGATGATCCCAACGATTTGTTTATCGAGTGCCTACTTTTTATCCGTATTCAAGATAGCAAAGCAAATTTTACCTTCTGTGTCGATTTACAAATATGCAATACAGTTCTGAAATTAATTCCAAATTGCTCCAGCTGCGTTTTAAAGCTACCAAAATTAGGTTTTAGGGTGCAGAAAAGGGATGAAACTGCAGTACTGAAAATGGTCAGTTTGTTGCACCACGATCAATCTTGCATTTAAAATGTACCTTTATTTACGTTTTTGCCTCTCTCTGTTAACAAAAAGGTAAATTTTGGAAGATCGACCGTGGTGCAACAAACTGACCATTTTCAGTAGTTTCATCCTTTTTCTGCGCCCTAAAACCTACTTTCGGTAGCTTTAAAACGCAGCCGGAGCAATTTGGAATTAATTTCAGAACTGTATTGCGTATATGTAAATCGACACAGAAGGTAAAATTTGCTTTGCGTTCTTGAATACGGATAAAAAGTAGGCACTCGATAAACAAATCGTTGGGATCATCTGTATATCAGTTGTATATCTCACCCTCAAATCCTCAGAAGCTCAATATTAGCCACAAGAACGAGATATAACCTGTCGCCCATTTCCTTCCTCCATTGAACTTATCTCAGCAGTTGTATGCACTTTCTCAAGCGTATGACGTTAATAATTTAATATTAATGTTGCAAACGTTTTTATTTTCCTGTTTTTTCCCCGTGCGAGACTGTTTTGTTACATTCACTCCGACGTATATAAAAGTTGCAAAATCTATATAAGCGCAGGATGCCCGAAAATAGGTAGAGGGAATGTCGTTTTAATCGTAGCTTCACAGCTTAAGATTGATCTTCTTGCTTCTACACCTTGTTGTTTTTGGTTTAGCCTCCCATCCCCTCCCTCCTCACAATTCGTTTATCGTGTAATCAAAAGTGGCTTTATCTTTTACTGACATCTATTAGTTACTGTAAGACTTGGCCTCAGTTGCTAATGTTAAAGCGAAAGTTATGATGCCTAATGTCTCTGTGTATTCTCCTAACCCTTCATCACTGTGACTGAGGTTGGCGCTAATGACCAAGCTGTCGACGCGCCATTCAGCCTCATTCCCCCTCCCCGTCACCTTATTGATGATACACGATTAATAAATAGCTCTTTGCCGTTTTTCAGTGATGTTGTTCAGCCAGCTAGAACGCAAACATGCACCATTCACCTTTCCTACCCCGTTCAAAAGTAAAATGGAAGGCTAAGATATGTTATAATACAGCAGTAAGGTTTCACGTGGGCTAAACACTACAGTACAACGTGGTCTTCAACACCTTACTTGAAAAACTCGCTCGTATTTCTTTCATGTTTTGGCCTCGGTTCAGATAAACCTTGTCTTAAACATCGAAGTTAGCAGGTTTAGTGTTAAGTTTATACAAGTTTATGTGAATATTGAAATTCACTAGTTTTAAGAACCATACAGGCTACTTTGTATAGAGCAGTGACATGTGCGCCATATTGGCTCCAAGTAAGGGTTTTGGAGGGCATAACTACAAGGTGCACTACATAAAAATGGAGGGAAAAACAACGGAAGATCGGATTTCTTAGGCTTAAAATAACGCTGTTTTCTCCAACAACAAAAATCGCGCGTTTTAGGTCTAAGAAATCACTCTTAACAGCATCGGCTTCAGTATGACGCCCTTCTGTTTCTCTCCGCAGTGCCCCTTGCAGCTAACCCATTAAGGCTCCAGCATAGAGTTATATACAATAATACTACGTCGTTTCATTGCTCTATAAAACCCGAAAACTATTTTTAAGAAGTGTTCTTGGTTTGCAATTGTAAACTTCCTATTTAGAAAAAAAAGTTCCACATTAGAAAGCAATTTTAAATTAAAATTTATTAGTTTTAAGGGCTTGTATACGTAGCTTTACATATTTAGTATCCAGAAACAATCTTTTAGTAAGTGTTATGGATTTGTAAATTTCCTAATTTAAATCACAGACGGCCACATACATAGTCAGTTTTTCATACTGAACTTTCCTAAATTTCAATGCATATGCATGCAGCTTTACGTAAAAGCCGGAACCAATCTTTCATAAGTGTTCCTGAATCGTAACTGTAAATGGTCAGTCATTTTAAATTAACGAGTACACGAGCTCATTGCTGTTTATATCAACATAAAATTAATGATAACTAGTCGAGTCGCCCGCTTCGCTCGCTCATTCCGCCGCGTCTCGCTGCGCTCGAGGACATTTCTTGTTTCAATAGTTATGCTGCTGACGGAGAATTTCACACCAAAAAACGATCATGAACATTGTACTGTGCGTTTTTCGTAACGTTTCAGTTCATAAACAAACCATAACTTGTGCCTACTCTTTCATTTTTCATTGTTTATGTTAGTAAGTCTTGCTTCTAATTTTGTAACATGATCCCCGTCGTGAACAGATTTTTTTATTCAAATAAATTGTGCTATGTATGATGTAGAAGCAACACCAGAGCTCAACACCAGGAATCGCAAGTCACCGTGTTAGTACCAACAAACCCTTATAAATCCTTATACCACCCATACATAGGTTTTCTTGTTTCACTTATTTTAGGAATGTTTACTTTACGTTCCTGCTTTGTATGCTTTAGCGTTTTTGTGCATTAATTTATGCCGCCCCATCGCCAATGGCGAAATAGTTGTAAATCGTCAAAAGATAATAATGCGTCATTGAACAAACATTAACACAAAGGTTTATTGACAGAGTTAACCAACCGTTTCATGAGGTTTTAATGCTAGTCAGCCTACACGCAGCACGAAATCATACCCCGATATAGCGTGTTTACCACAATTACGCTAGACTGTTGAGTAGAGCACCAGCTAATGGCAAACTGATAGAATGTCGATGTTTTACAAATGCAAACGTAGAAATATTTCTAACACCCTTTTCTGTTATCAGTTTAGTTTGTTTAAGTAGGCCATTTAGCATTTATTCTTTTCGTACCTTTACGTAATTTCATTTAAATTTATGGCCAAATTGGCAGTTTAAATTTGAAATACCCAAAATACAACTCCCAACAGTCGTCCCATGAGTGAGCTGCACGTGCCTCATTCTTGAATGACAGCTATTCGGATTGCCAGCCATAATCCCACCGACAACAATACTGGACCACGCGCCGCCTGTATACGTGGCACAACAATTGTGGACCATCCTCTCAGCAGGAATATGTGATATTCCGAAACTAAGAATCAACTTTGAAAAATTCGTTTCAACAATGGTCCAAACGGGCTTTTTCGTTTTTTCGAGGGGAAAACTTTACCTAGAACCACGAAAATACGCCTAAACGATATCCGGAGTAATTTCCTGTCTTTCGAGACCTTTCTCACATTTCTAGCCTTCCTACTTCCGGAGGAGAAGAGGTATACAGAAACAAACAAACCGACCGTAAGTTTTTAATGGTTATAATAATAATAATAAATGGATTCAACCACTGGAGTGGTTGGGAGTTAGAAGGGCTTGGGGCCACTTATACTAGTCCCTGTCAATGTTAAAAAAATATTAAGAGGAGAACTCCGGCCTCTTTAAAAAAACCCGTAGACAAATCTTGCCCAAAAGGTGCTTAAAACGGTCAACTGAGCCCGCCTGAACAGCTTCATCAGGAAGAGCGTTCCAAGCTCTTATCACCCTCACACTGAAAAAATTTTTTCGGCAATCTAGCCTAGCCGACTGAACGGCCAATTTCAGTGAGTGGCCGCGAGTGGCAGAATAAAGGCAAGGATCGAAGAAGGGTAGATCGATTGTTAAAAAGCCATGGACAATTTTAAAAGTAAGAATCAAGTCGGCACGTAGCCTGCGCAGTTCCAAAGTCTCGAGTCCAACGCGAGACAACCTAGTGACGTAGGGCAAATTCCGCATGCCAGGTAATTTCTTAGTAAATTTGCGCTGAACTGATTCCAGTTTGTCGATGTCTCCCAACAACGTTGGTGACCACACCGGGGATGCATACTCTAAAAGCGGTCGCACGAAAACCTTGAAGGCCCAAACCTTAATTTTTGTATTACCAGAAGTGAAACAGCGATCAACAATAGCGAGTCTCTGAAATGCCCTGGACGCAATCCGAGTACAGTGTAAAGAAGGTTTCAAGTTTGAGGTCAAACAGACCCCCAGATCGTTGATTTCTGAGACAGAAGGTAATGGTTGATCCTTTAAGTGATATTCAAAGGGGCAAGTTTTGCGGCCGACACTGAACGTCTGGCATTTATGTATTGAGAGTGGGAGCTGCCAATCCATACTCCACCTTGAAACGTAATTGATCGAATCACTTAGTGAGCCGGTATCACTCTCCTGGTCAACAATGTGCGCAGCCAGTTTTAGGTCGTCTGCAAATTTGAATTGGTGTGACGTCAAAGAAGTGAGTACTAAATCGTTTAAATAGATTACGAAAAGAAGAGGTCCCAGCACGGAGCCCTGTGGCACCCCGCTCACCAAGGGTAAGGAGTGGGAGTAGGAGCTACCAATAATCACTCTCTGAGAGCGATTACTAATAAAGGCCGAAATCCAGCCCAGTAGGCTTCCAGTAACCCCATGGCGTTCAAGCTTACAAAGCAATTTCACATGGACCACAGACTCGAATGCCTTACAAAAATCGAAATAAATGACGTCCGTGGGCACTCCAGCATCCAGAGCACTTGTCCATTGATCTAGGCACGCTAGGAGTTGATAGGTAGACGATCTACCTGGCAAGAAACCGAACTGATCGTCTCGGATTAAGTTATTATCAAGAAGATATTTCAACAGGACAGACTTGACAATAGCTTCCATAACTTTACAGGGAACCACCGTCAATGCTATTGGTCGATAGTTGCGAGCGTCGGCTGCATCGCCCTTTTTAAATATAGGGGTAACATTGGCTGTACGCCAAACTGATGGAAGCTTTTTAGACTTGAAGGAGAGATCAAAGATGAAAGCAAGAGGCAAAGAGATCACATCACCAATTTGTTTATAGAAGAAGGCAGAGTAGCCTTCAGGGCCAATGGCGTGGCTGGGTTTTAAACCCCGTATAGTGCTCCTAACCAGCGTTGCTGGAAATGATACATGATTACAACAGGCTTCTGGGAGTGTGGGCAAAAAGTTGTCTGAATGGATGATTCCGTTATCAATGATGGAATTAGAAACAAAAATATTATTGAATAACTCGGCCTTGGACGAGTCGTCAGTAATGAAACTAGTGTTTGATTTAAGAGGTGGAAGTGTGCGAGATGTACTGGTATTTTTTCGATATAGTCGAAATAACGCGGCAAGATTGCCTTCTTGTAATGCTTGCACCTCTCGAGTAGAGTGCCATTGCTCCACAAGATCGAAATATTCTCGGCGACAGATGTCATAACAATGCTTATTTTCTGCGGTGGTGGCACTCTTATAGCGATGCCATAATTTGAGTTTTTTATTACTAACTTTTGCGATATGCCTAGGTAGAGAATTACGTGAAAGTTTTTGACGTTTAGGACTACTCCTAGAGCGGCCCACTGCAGTGTCAATAACTTGAATAAACCGGCTCCAGGCTACCTCGACCGAATGACAATCGGCAAACAGCTCCGAATCCCAGTCAGTGTCCTGTAAATAGTCCCGAAGGAGACTGAAATCAATTTTGCCAATACGAGTTTTTGAAGACCCACCGTAAACGAAAGGGTCGCAATTAACCATGAACGAGACCATGTTATGGTCGCTAGTGCCAAGATGTTCGCCAACCTCGACATTATAGATTAGTCTGTCATCAACTGAAAAAATCAAGTCCAGGATTTTGTTCCCCCGTGTAGGCTCCGTGACAAACTGGCACAGACCCAGTGGGAGGACCAGGTCCAGAAAGGATTGGTGAGATCGGCAAGTAGCCGTCAGGTGCACCCAGTCGACCGTAGAAAGATTGAAGTCCCCCAAAACAACAGTACTATACAGAGAAGAAACATTATTTACAATAAATGTACCCAGGGATGCCACTTGCACATCACAAAAACTGTCTGGCAAATATCCGATAATAAATTTAAGTTTGAGTTTCGGCAAAACAATAGCCAAACCTTCAGCATCCACTGCTGTGCAGGTGCACACAATGTCCAAGCTGTTCCTGCTAATGATGGCTACCCCCCCACCCCTCGTAGCACGGTCCAAGCGTAGAATTTCATAACCATGGCTATCCAGCACCATGGCATCAGTCACAGTACTGTTGAGCCAAGTTTCAACTACAAATACAAGATCAAAGTGGCCAGACGCAAGGACTGCCTTCAAGGATGCAAGGTTTTTAACAACACTTCTAGCATTAATCAGAATGCAGGTTAGACCTGATGTAGCCGCCTTTTTTGAAGCATGGTGATGGTTTTCGGCGGTTACGGATTGAGATTGATTTCCGCGTATGGTGGGAAGGCAGTTCCCAGTTACAGTTGCTGGTTTTCCCGAACAGAGTGAATGCGAGTAAGTTCACTGATTAAGGTGTCTTTGCCTCTTTTAGTTAGGTGCAAGCCATCTCTGGCCATCAAAGTTGGGTCCTGGCACAAATCCCTGTCTATGGACACATAATTATAATTAAATTCAACACACAGTTGCTTCAAAAGCATGTTTATGGCCACAACAGAGCGATCATCCACTCTCAACTTACCGAGCCTTGGGAATAACCCCACAAAGGTTATGCGAGCCATTGGTCGATTTTCTCTGACGTATGATGCTGCTGCTGCGAGTTGTTGGACAATAAATGTGGGGGTATCGGATGGAAGATTATTTGACCCGGCACACAAAATAAAGGCCGAGTTATGCTCGGACGTTTTAAGGACCTCAGGCAGGTGATCTAAAATTTGTTCAGCTTTGATCCCAGGCCAGCACCAAGTAACTGCACGTGGGTGTGAACTTCCCCTCAGTGCACGAGTATGAGAGTCACCAAGTATAATTGACTGATGATTCCAAGTGTACGGTTCCCTAGCGTCTTTACGTATCCAACACTGTTGGTTAGAATTGCTGTGGGAGCGCAGTTCGTTTTTTTTGCTGCACAGGTCTGAAACCATTTCGTGGAGGTGTTGAACACAACCAGTAGTGCTCTCTTTAGTTCCGGCGGACGTGGAGGCACGGGTAATGACATCATCAGCCGGAGGTTTCCTTGCACGTTTCCGACGGCGAACTGTAATATTTGTCGGCAAGTTGTTGTTCTTCAAAGCAAGTAGGTTAAGTCCAAGTTCAGGCTGCGGCTCACCAGAATTATGCACAGCGTTGGTACTTTGTATATTTGAGGCCGTGACAGTGTCATTTTTTAATGGGTTGTTGTCAAGATGTGACGACAGCAGTTGGACTGGGCCACAAGTAGGATTTGACAGTAATGTTGTGACTTTGAGACTGGCGGAATCACAATTTTTAACTTTGCTATCTGTAGATATAGTTTCAACGTCGAGCTTTTTGTCAAGGAATGTCAGTAATAATTTCGACTGCTTCAGTATCTCATGTTCGAGTTTTGTCTCCAAAGTTGCAGAGTTTACCTGTAAAAGTTTATGTAGCTCATCAATTGTTTTAATCACAAGACGCTCAAAATACGTCAAATCGTCGTTGCAAGTGCTGCTAGAAGAATTTCCTGGTTTACTGTCGTCACTAACATTCACCTGGGCGTTGTTGTTTTCAAGTCTTGTATGAAGAGTAGCGATATCACCCTTTAATTTCGTCAGGCTGTCGTTTAAGTTCAGCTGCATTTTATCGAGTTTAGCAGATAATGCATCAATATTAATTTCATTTTCTAACCTCATTATATCGGATGTGGTGTTTAAACGCTCTATAACCTTGTCAAGGGGTGCAGTATTTTCATGAGGTTGCCTAGGCGTACTTGCAACAATGTCTGTGACAGTGGCAGTCCCACATAGCAAACTGTTTTCCGGATTAAAAAATGCGGCATCATGTGATGAATCTAAGACCCCATCTTGTTTTGTGTAGTTTAGATTTTTCTTTAAAATAATATTGGCTGGTTTGTAAAGGATTATACTCATACATTTTCGACAAATGCACGAGCCGACTTCATCACTTGGGTTTAAAAATAACTGTTTTACAGTACAGACATCGTGTGTGGACTCCAATTCAAGGCTGAATGTTAAATTTCCTTGGCACAACACGCAAAAAGCAGATAATTTAAGATTTCTAGGGGCAGTATCGTTTAAGTGTAGAGCAGGGGATTTCTTTGTGGAATTCCCGTTGTCAAAGGCAACGTCATCAACGACGCGATCGTCACTAGCACATTCCTGGGAAACCCCACCCGCACCGGCAGTCACGTGGGGAAGCGGCGAGCCTACGCGACTACGCAATAACAGGGGCATTTGTAAGCCCTCGCAACTTTCTAAACTGTATTCAGAATTTACAGGAATGACACATGTAGCTTCAAATTTCGTGGAGATATTAAAATCACACAGCATGTTTTCAGTAGCGTCACTGTCACAAAAAGATAGAGAAGTATTGTCGCCACTTGTGGATGGAAAAGTTATAGTTTCTTCGCTATAGCGAGGGTCTGCCTCGTGCAAACTGGACTCGTCCGGAGAAACACACAATAAACATTCGTTACAGACCCACTTTTGTTTGGCATCGGCATCCATCCTGTTGAATCTTGACTTTGACACATTTACGCAGCTAATATGGTAACGTTTGCCACAAGATGCCATAGTGCATAGTTATGATAAAAGTAGTCGCCCTCAGACGCTTTACAAAGAAAAAAATCGAAGGTTTTCACTGCAACTAAAATTTTACAGGCATAATAAAGGCAGCAACACAATAAAAACACAAGGATGAAATTACAATTGTCATGAGGCCA
>JAHWFP010158553.1:0-12187 GCA_023313725.1 Lithobius niger | reverse complement strand
TTGCTTTCCCTCTTTGTATGTATGTTTGTGATCTCTAAGTCACCACTGAGAAGGATTGATCAGCTACTTAGCTCGGCTGGAGCTTGCAGCCAGAACCCGCCCTGGTAGCGCAGCGGTTAGAGCGCCTGGCTAGTAAATGCGAAGTCCTGGGTTCGAGTCCCAGTCGTGGCAGTTGTCTTTTCATTCTTTCTCAGACTCGTGTGTTATGTATTCTCATAAGGCCAGTCTTTAATTCAGAATGTTTGCTTCGTTTAAAAAACTTTAATACAAATAAGATAATACAAACGAAATATATATATGGAGGCTAAAGGATTAAGAAAAGTTTTTAATTAAGGTGTTAATTAGTGAATAAAAATTTTTTATTATTATTTTTTTATTATTTTAACATAAGATAAAAATCTATATTATTTGTATAATTGTTTAGTTTATAACATCAGCTACTGTGGTAGGGATGGAGGATGTACGTAATTAGGCTTAGTTAGCTAAAAAATGTAAAATTTATAAATGTATATGTGGTTCTCGCACAAGACATATTTCATGACTTCGAGCACTACAAAATGTAAATTGTAATTGAAAATAAACTGTTATTATTATATTATTATTAAAAACGTACGATGAGCACAGGCGTGTGTGTGTTTGTGTACCTCTACTGATCTTGAACTAATACACGTGCAAAGACGAGAGTAGTACCAAATGAAAGATTAGTAAAATGCGCCTCAGTTATGCCTATTTTCATCGCTATAACTTGATTTTATGACCCACATATACGAGAAAAACTTCCCGAAAAACTGCTCTCGACGTCATAGTTCGATCAAGCAAAGTTACTGATCAGGCAAAATAATCAGAAAGAAACTTGATTGCAAAAATCACCTAAAAGGACGACATATTTTGCAACATTCTACAATCTTGAAAGTAAAGTTGGTGGGTGACTACACGCCACTAACGGGGAGATGCTCAACTATGGATCGAAAATTGAAACTCGTTATTTTACTGCATGTTATTTTGAATTTTAACCCGTCAGGAGGCACCTCGTACCACTTTAGACACAGCCCGTCCTACTGGTAATAACACAATGGAGAACACAATAAAGCCGATTTAGCAGGCCATCACAACCATTCTCAGGGTCTCATTTTGCCTTCACGGTTTATTCAATTTTTAGAATTGCCAATCAGATGATTTTCCTTCCATGTGCTAGAATAGAATAGAGGTTGTCGGCCAGTAAGCTATACAGCTTTTGAAGGCCCAAGCGGCAGATGTTAAGTGGAAGGAACCACCATCATAAACAGTTGTTTTTTGCCGCAGGAGGGAGGAAACCGGAGTACCCGGAGGAAACCCTCGTACAACGGGCGGGAAACAACAGGAGAAAAACCCGTACATATACACTTCCAGTCCCAGGATCGAACCCGGGTCTGTGCGAAGCCAGAGATGTACAGCAGGGACCAAGACGCCTATCGAATCTGACGCCCCAGTGCTCGCTGCTACCCGTGCACCCGTGCTATGTAACCATTGTAGCCGTAGACGGAAAGTGATTAGAAAACTAACTTAGTTTTACATACAAAGTACTATGAAACGACACTTTGAGCCAGTTATTACTGTCCTGATTAGTGAAATTTGGAAAAAGCTATTTTTCCTTTGATCCCAAAATCTAAATTTTACATTTTTGTTAGTTTAGGCTAATGAGATAGACCGAGTAACGTGGACGAGTTGGCATGCAGAAATATTTATAAATCACTTACAGAGTATGTTTTCCAAATATCCAAGACGTCTTTTCCGTCGACATTCCTTAAGTTCATTAAATCCCACATCGTCACACTGCATACATCTGTTATGTTGTTTAGTTGTGCGTAATCTCTTTGTAGTGCTGTCACTTCAGGGTCCGGCAAACACACTGTGATTGACGGTCCATTTATAATGGATTCAAAGGAAATATCCAGCACATCTCTGGTTGGGTGTTGCAGAAACTGTGAAAGCCTTATGGCAGTTACAATTAAGAAAAAACTGAAACTGAAGAAAGTAATCAATCGTTTTTTCCACTTGCGGCCTTCTTCCTTGGAATCCGTTGAAGATTCATTGCTTTGAATACTGTAGCATGAATTCCACTTCTTATATGTTTTTTCAACAATACGGTACAAGGGATCGGTTGATCTAAATTTAGGTACATGCTTTTTAAAGCAGACGCATTGGTTTAGAGCGTGAATCAACTCGGCAAGGGTTAAAACTGACATACCAATAGACAACCCTGAATTACCACCGATGTCGCAAAGCAACTGAATGAAGTTGTAGAGGAGCACTTCTTGAATTTCCGTCTCAACGTGGCTACTGAATTTTAAAAGAAAGAAAGATGAACCACGGCCAGAGAATTCGTGATTATCCTGTTGAAGTTTAACGACATCAAAACTGTGGTGCTGGCATTTGCGTGTGCAGTTGCATGGAAAATTCTCGGTACCTTCAAAATACCGTCTGCAGTTATCCCATGCTGATGCTATCTTTCCGGTTTCATTTGGTAAAGGTGAAGGCTTGTCAAATTTAGCTCTCTTCGGAAGAAATGGAAACCTAAAAATATAATCAGAACAGGACTTACTTCAGTATACTGTCATTTAGTTATTGCTATCGTGGAGACGTACCAACTAAAAATAGAACTTTATCCACGATTCGGAGTACTTTACAATGTCGAATTCTAATTCCACACTATGCAGAGCACTACATTTAGTAGGAACAGGGGGGTATGCCCCTCTCCCGGGACATGAACTGTCTTGCATCGGTCGAACTTAGAATTAAACACGGTAATTGAATTCGATTTACGACTATGTGATTAATATACACTGATGATGTCTAGCCAAAAATATTTTTTAATCTTATTTGTTGCAATTAACGATGAGTGTGTGGTAATTTTGCTGTTAATGGTATATAATTTATGATCGACTCAAAAACAATACACGAGAAAAAATTCTACCGATATAATTATTGTAACCAAAAAAGGTTGCGAGACATAAATATGTACACGACGAGCTTATAGGTCTATTTATTTGTTCCAGAAGTAAACTTATCTTGGCTTTTGATATAAATTTTTTTCATCTCACAACCTTTTGCACCTAGAATAATAGCAGTGAGACGTTTGACATTCCCAATGCTTTTGATCAGACTTTACTAATTTTTGTTAGATTTCACTGTTTTCTATTCAGTAAGACTGCCGCAGTTTCGTTCTACTTAATGGTATTTGGTTTATAAGAGAAGAGCTTAAGTAGGTCATCTAACTATAATGTGAATGAGACACACTAAATCAGTCTTGCTCACAAGACTGATGAAATCACTGTGCTACTCGCATTATTTTTGCTCCAATATAGCCTACCAAGTTTTAACCAGTGATGATAGAATTACAAACAGTTTGCATACCAACGGATAATTGTCTCCTTCAACTAATTATTCGAATGAACTATTACTTAAGGGAAAGTTACAATTACAAAGGCAGTTAAAGGTCCAACAGTCTTAGCTTTATACTTTAACTCATGTCTATTGAATAAAGAAAGAAATCACAAGGTAAAGGGTAAATGAAGCCAGCAGTCTGCATTAAAGACTGGCCTTGTGAGGATACACAATACACTAGTCTAAGAAATAAAGAAAAGACTACTGCCCCGACTGGGACTCAAACCCAGGACATCCCGTTTACTAGCCGGGCACTCGAACCACTGCGTTACCGGGGCAGTGGTTAGAGCGCAGTGGTTAGAGCGCCTGGCTAGTAAACGGGGCGTCCTGGGTTCGAGTCTCGGTCGAGGCAGTAGTCTTTTCTTTCTTTCTTAGACTAGTGTATTGTGTATCCCCACAAGGCCAGTCTTTAATGCAGACTGCTTGCTGCATGTCTATTGCTTGCCATGACAGGAAGAAGCAATTAGAATGTTACCCTACGTTCTTTTGACTGCCAATATAGTTGGCCATGTTGAAGCAACATCATTTCTGATACTGCTATCAGTATTGGTGATTTTTATTACCGATACTGTTGGCGTTACATCTACACAAATCTATCTATACTGTTGCCTATTGTAACAGCACCGCCTGATACTGGGCGTGACAGTGGTCGAAATTAGTGTAGTTTGTTTCCAAATACCAAGCTCAGTATGGTAACCAAAGAGCGAATCTTCACCTTTCCGTAGTAGACTTTTGCCAAATCTATCCAAAGTTAATAGTTCTTTATGCTTGGTAATCATGATTATTTTCAGTGCCACCATCGAGAAATTAATTTCGATAATTAATCTTATTCTTGCAAATTTTTGGTTCAAGTGTAACCAACCGTTTACTAATTAGAAAACAAAAACGAACTCGTTTGATCGTTAAGGTAAGAGTTAACTGATCCGATGTCAAAACAGCAAAGGAACACAAATAAACTCTCCTGTAAGGTTTCAGATACTGCAGCGTTGCTGTACTGTTTAGTCCACGTGAAACCTTATTGCTGGATTCAAATGTACTTACTATTTTTACATACATGTATACATTACATGCATTTACAATTTACTTCAAGTATTCAGTGATTTTACAATTCATGATTGTTAATTATTACGTTACTAGCGTTAATCAAGGACAATACTCTCAGACAACATATTCAGTCCCAGTACTGCCCAGCCTTATATCTTCTTCAATAACTCGTTTCCTAGCGGTAGGGAATTAATTTACCCTTTGCAATGGAATTTGTATTGCAAAAATTAACGGGAGTCGACTAGTAAGTTGTTTGACATAATTTATTTATTTATTTATTGAACTCGAACCTTTGCCAAAAGCCGCACGCTCAAGTACAGAATGTAACAACAATCAAAGATAACTGAAACCTGACACCCGTACTATTGCCCGAAAGCCCCAAACAACCAACCAACCAAAGTGGCCCCAAGTCCACCGCGTCATCACCTCATCACCTTGCCCGAAGCACCCACGCGCCGCTACTCAGCACAAAACACAAAACACCATCAACTACCAGGAGCAATCACACCCTCATTGTGTAGTCTCCACTGTGTTCAACAAGACCCTCTGCAATATGTCACAACAGCCTTAAACCACTGGATCGCGTCACGGCCGCATAACAGGGACAATAGTTGATGAGGGCTCGGATACGTTTGGTGCTACTCTGTAATAATAAGTCTGTGACTGTCATGCCTAGTACAGAAAAGCAGGAAATGGTCAACCGTCATCACCTGATTGCACACAGCACAGAGGGGCGCATTTACCCACCCAAATCTGTACTGCGCCAGCAGGAGCGAGTGACCAGTGCGGAGCCTCACAAGGATTCTAGTGGCCCAGATCGGGAGCACATTAAAAACTGAGTCAGTGGCACAACTCAGCTGAAGCCAGAAGAAAGCCCGACCAGCAGTGGCCTGACACCACTCATCTTCCCACTGGCAAACAAACCAGCTCCAAATAATCCGATGATGTAGCCAAAGCGGCAATCCATAACAGTAGAGAGGTTATACTCCCGGTCTCTTCCCCGAGATCTAGGAGGCCGTCTCTCCGTGAATGGTTCCTGAATGTATGGAACGTTGAATGGGATGTGGCTGTGACTGGTCGCACCCTGCATCAGCTGAAGCCTAACTGCTCCTTGGCAATCCCACTGGAGGCCCTCCCGATTTGGGTAGGGCAGACGATCTCTTTGCTCAGGCCATTCCCTTCTCTACGTACGTCGGTTCAGAATGGGTAGTAGTCAGTCACCAGCTTGTCGGGGATGTGGTATGGACCACACCCCTGAGCAAGTCTTCTTTGAGTGTATAGCTCTTCAGTTGCTCAGGCTGAAAATCGAGCCATACATCCAAATCGCTCCAGACAAGTGCAGCTTGCTCTCTCTACGGGGAAATGACTGTGTACGCAATCGATTGCGTGCGGTAGCGTTGTTTGTTAGGGAATTCGGGATGCGGGTATAGCCTGTACCTCCATCTCCCACGTGGTTCCTATTGATTTCTTCCCAGGTATTGGCAGGTGAATTATTTAATATTGTTTTGTTCATTTATGTTTGGATTGTGTTTTAATTGTACTTGAGTGTTTGTACTTGAGGAGTTGTATTTATTGCGGGGAGCGCATGGCTACAGGCCGAGGCTCCCTGAAATAAAATCAAAATAAAATCAAAGGTTTAACAGTAGTATCTTCAGGAATTAATAATGAGATATCGCTTACATTGAATTGTCATCCTACTTTGGCCTTTTTCATTGCTGTACACAAAATCCACACTGATGCACGAGATGAACACTAATGTGGAGTTGCAGCATTGTCGTAATGGAATTTTGGTGGTTGCTCTTCAGCTTAAGGAAAATGTTCTCATCAACGACATGCCACTGTCATGTTGTCGGCATCAGGGGGTGTCGTTGCTGTTGATTGTGGGCAACAGGTTACCCAGGTGTCTAAAATGTGCCCAAAGAGAGCACATCCGGCAATTTATGTATTTTGTCGTGTCTGACAGGGAGAAATGCCAAAGAATGCACTCTGCGTGCACCTAACTCTGGCCCCGCAGAAGACAGCAGCAGACCACGTCGAGTCTGTACCACTACCTGGAGAGGCCTCTTCAGTGGGCAGATCACCTAGCAAGTGGACTTGTGCATGCACCTTCAAACGTAAGAAAACGTCGGGGGCTCAGCAATCTCCTGTCAGCCGGTTCCCACAACCCAAGGTCATAGTCACTGATACTAACAACCATTTCTCAATGTTGTCGGTGATGGAGGAAACGGAAGTTGGAGACAGTAGCAGTTGGGCCCAGCCAGTGCTTCTTGGCGTGGCTCCCCTCCTGCTGTTCCTGGGGTGGTTGGTCCTCCTGTGTGCTCTCCCCCTGACCACTCATCGAGTGGTGAATCATAGGATAAAGTGCTGGAATCAAGCGATGTGTGCTCGATCGCGGATTGGGCAAAGGAGAGTGATCTCTAGTGGGTGTTTCGAAGGTTAGTTTAGTGAGGAGCAGTGTGATTGGTTTGGAAGTGGTGAGTTGCTTCAGGTCCGTGTGTCCACATAAACCCCGGCCCTGACCTAAGTCACATTCAAGTTCTGCATACGGAATGCAAGGGGAGCAAATGGTAAAAATGAGGACGTCAGAAAGCTGTGTTCTGAAGTTGGTGTATTGGGGGTTGTCGAGCCGAAATTTTCTCTGGGTTTTGTTCCATACGGAATGCAAGGGGAGCAAATGGTAAAAATGAGGACGTCAGAAATATTTGTTCTGAAGTTGATGTATTGGGGGTTGTCGAGCCGTGATTTTTTTGGGTTTTGTTCCAGATATTATAGATTTTTACAGCATTGATGGGTCGGGCCATTCTAGTGCTCAAATACTTTTTAGGGACACGATTCCATTTGCTGTTATTCCTTACCCTTTGTGTAGATGCATCAACGCTTGCATTTTCTAAATTTGGTGTGAGACTCAGATGGGTTACACTGGGGGCGGTGCATGTTGTGGAGCATTTTTCCAATCAGGATTGGGCGACATGGGCTGCTTCTCCTCCGCGCTCCTTAATATTGGGGGAGATTTTTACGCCCATCACACGCTTTGGGGCAGTTTGTGTTGCGACTCCCATGGCCGGGTTATTGCAGAGTCCCAGGCTTATCTTCATTTAGAGACAATCCAGAAAGGATCTGCGACCCGTTTTAGGCGATATGGTGCGCTAGTGCACAAGAGTGTCTTCCTTTACTCTTCGGCTATTGCTTCTCGTTTCTCTTTTGTTACCTCCGCAGATTTCAGTGATCTTTCCCAGTGCATTGTCCACTAGAGCTCATCCCCGATGGCCCAATGGGTGTCCAGCGGGCGTCTGCAGATGGATTCGGGTGCACAGGGCCACCAAGACGGGTGGTGTAAGTGGGGCTCTTTACATCAACCTCGGAGCCCAAAGGAGACGCGGCCATCACCAACAACCAGAGCAGCTTTAAGGTGGTTTTTCAGACCTTGGGCCCAAGTGTACCGAAAACAAGGTACAACGACAAGGAACTCACTCGTATGACAACTCACTGAAAACCCTACTGTCGCACAACAGGGATATTAAATCAGTAGTTTAAGTGCTGGGAGGAAGACAATTTTTTTAAACTGTGTTTTGAAATTTAAACCAGTACACGGCATGGTTAGTGCACGAGTTCAATAAAAATTGGTTTAGTCCTCATCTAAAACCAACATCCTTACACATGCTCGGTAACTTGTTTCACTTTGGCCGTCCTGATAGCTTCAGTTCTGTCCAGGAACTGACCCTGATCAAGACTATTAGACGAGGACTCATTTGAGATCCCTGTCAGGTTACTAGTATGGGCAAGATGAGATTGACGGAATTGTTCCAAGGGGTATTGGGAGGATTAGTGGTCTTCAGGAGTCCAGAAGGATTTGAAGGGTCAAGACTGGTAAATTTTGCTGCTGCATACAAACTCTATGTCTTTTCAACCCATCCAACCAACTGGTTCTGCCAAAACTACGAAACTGTAAGCGAACCATACGCATGTTTCTGAAGACAGATGGGTACCTCCAATGCACAGAACCTTGACTTCACTTAAACTGTTGTCACCTATAGACGCGACTTATGGCTCTATCCAGAGTCCGTCACTAAATTGTACCTTGTTTTTGCTCAAAATTCCACAAAAAATTAACCTCCCTTGCACCCTATTGCGATTGTTTAGGTCCCATCATAATCCCTCAGTCATGAACAAGGTGAAGTTACTTCTGTTGGACGAACGTGTTTATAGAACGAAGGATGAAAAAGTACGTTTACGAATTGGGACATGGTTCTAGGACTAAACATCACAGGACAAAACATCGCTGGACAAAACATCGCATATTTAAAAGATTTAATGACGCGTTTTGCAGCGAAGCAGACCTGTCGTATTTTCAAAGTCTCTCATTACCCAGCAACTTCTTAACATGTCTGTAATTAAAAATACACCAGAAGTAAAACTATTTTAAATTAAGAAAGCAAAAAAAGGTAGCAGAAGTTCCTTTTTTATTATTCCTAAAAAAAAAAAAAAAAAAAACACTTTTATTTTCCTGAAACTTGGCTGCCCAAGTATGGTCATTGTTCCACACTTTTAAAATAAAGCCTCGTTACACAGCCTGAAAACCGTAAGGGGGGAATGTTAATGGCCTTTCTGATTGATTATCCTTTAAAGTTGGGAAGGAAATATCAATTGCATTCGGCTTTGTATAACAAGTACTGATGGCCGTTTCCCTCGATTGCTCTTCTTCATACCCACGATGGCTCTTCTTCATACCCCCGTGGGTATGAAGAAGAGCCATCGAGGGAAACGGCCAGCAGTATTTGTTCGCGTTATCTCAATGGAATTTGAGACCACACTCACCTACTTGCGCTTGTTAACGTCATTTACTTACCTGCTTGTCTTTTTGCAGCATCCTCCTCATCTCGTGTACCGTCATTACCTGAGATAAATTACTAAATAAAAATCACTTAACTAAATAAATTTGAACGATATAACTTATTGCTAAATAATCGTGCAATAGTTTTACAGAAGACACGATTTTTATGGGATCATAACATTAACTCTCACCCCACATACCTGGCTCTAATCGGTTGGTTAAGTGTCGTTGCTTATAAATTGTTAACATGTGCTGTCATCTTGCTTGGTGCAGTGCTGTTTGCCAAAACTCTGTCGGGGTTCTCGTTAGATGGATAAGATGCCGGGTTGAACTTTTGTGCGTCAGGCAGAACTTGGACTTTAACTAAGGTAACCACTTGAGTTCATGTTTTACCAATACTAGTTCGTAAATTCATGAAGCTAGGTTTTTCCCCGTTTATCGTAGTTCATTCGACATTGGATACACTTGCAGCTAAAAACGCATTAATGAGGTTAATTCAAGGTCTCCTGTTGCATTCCTGATAATTGAAGTGTATACAGGACGGAAAAGCCAATGGCTCAAGATAGGTTAAATAAATACAGATGCAAACCTATTTACGTTGCCTTTTGGACTTATATGTCAGACTGGCTGAGCGGGGAATCGAACCCACGACCTTTGAAATCTAAGGCCGAAGTCCTATCGGTGAGTAGGACCTTGACCTTTGATTTCAAAGGTCGTGGGTTCGATTCCCTGCTCAGGCAGTCTGACATATAAGTCCAAAAGGAAACGTAAATAGGTTTGCATCCGTATTTATTTAAACTGAAGTGTATTTAAGGAGGCACCTACCCTAAAATGAGACGTAACTTTGAAATATTTTTTTCTTTTAGTGTAATTGCCTAATATCAAAATTTTTTTTACCTTAAAGTATGTGGAAATACTAGTCTAGAGCATATTTTAAATTTTGATTTGGTCAATTTTTGTGGGAGTACCGTACCGGTACATTTTTGGTAAATTTTATTACATTATTATAAGTTTATTACCTATTATACTGTTACTTAGAGAACGTCGGCAAAAATTAGAGCACATTAATGAGATTGGGCTCTAAATCATCTGTATACATAGCACTATCATGTGGACTATGATAATTTTCTACTACAATTTTTTTCTATTGTACACTAGAACCACAACAATGCATATAGCCCAAACTTTTAGGATTTTTTTTAAACCTACACTGGAAGTGTGTAGAAGTATGATTTTAGATTTTTAGTCCACTTTATAGTCACCACGCCTGGGAACTTGTGTAAAAAATTTCAAGCCATTATCTCAATTCTAAGTAGAGTTATGATGTTTTTAGTGATTGACCGCAAGCTATATTCTCAATCCGAGAAAATCAAGTTTGAATGTGAAGCTTATATCCTGACGCAATTCGCTCTATACCCCCCCCCCCCAAAAAAAAAAATTTAGCCATAAAAGGTCTCGGTTAATAAAAAAAAACTGTTGTAGCATGAAGGGTACATGTTACTGCACCAGAATACCTTAGACATTTTTTTTTTATTTTTTTGGGGGGGAGGGGAATATTTTTAGGGTAGGTGCCCCCTTAACCGTTGTCAACTTTCAACATGTTCCAGTTCCCAGTATACAGACGGCATAGCTATCATTAGATAACCTACCCGATAGTAACCACCGAATATTTGAGGAGGTTTTGTTTTCGTCTCCTGTGTTTTCTTAATTACGGCTATGGACGTTGGCTGAGAAGCAGTGTTTTTTCTATCCCGTTACGTGAAGCATAATTTGTACTCGCAAACCTAAGGCCGTTCCATAACGAGATGCTCCCCCCCCCCCCCCCACCCCCACATCGTTAGCGTTTATATAACCCGTTGCATGAAGCTACTTATTGCTGCTACACCATTAATCCGTAACGTGAAGCCCCAACAGGTCTAAACTGAACATGTTTCGTTGATCTCGTAACGTGGTGTCCGCCACTTGTTTGATAATCTGTAACGATACTTCGAACTTTTGACCCTCACTTTTAACCAGAGCAACCAACTACTAAGCACGATTTAATTTTAACCCTAACGGTGGGGGATATCCAGTTTAGGTTTAAACTTAATCCTTGGGTTAAGCTCGGTAACAAGGGAAAATGGTGATATCCATCACGGAATAAGTTGTGAGCTAAGCAAAATTTAGCCTTAGGTCGAGGACTAACTTAATACTCAGTAGTTAGCCCCGAGAATGTGATATCCATCCAGGATTAGCGTTATTTCTTAGCTTTAACAACATTTTAACATAAGTATATCGAGGGCTAATTTAGCCTGAAGGTCGAGGTCTAA
This sequence comes from Lithobius niger, assembly GCA_023313725.1. Classification (NCBI taxonomy): domain Eukaryota; kingdom Metazoa; phylum Arthropoda; class Chilopoda; order Lithobiomorpha; family Lithobiidae; genus Lithobius; species Lithobius niger. The sequence continues at coordinate 580 of JAHWFP010158553.1, read as the reverse complement.
GAAGAAAAGAGCAAACAAAACCCCAACTTAGTCCAACATGGATATCACCAACTTGTTTCTCCAGTCCACTAACTCTCAGGTCGAGGGTTAGTTAGATCCAGGGATAAGCTAATCAGGGGCTAGTTTAGACCTCAACTGGATATCCCCACCGTTAGCCTTTTTTTTTTTAAATACCCAGCTCTATCGCATTTCTAAGCTTGTAAATACTTCATTTTACTTGAGAATTTCAAAACCTACTGCTTATCCTGTATTAAAAAATACCATGCTTTACTAAAAATGCTTTTCGTCAATGTGAATATTGCTAATTGCTTTAAGGTTTTGAATCAGCATTTATTTTGTACTGATTAACTTTTATTAAAAACAGGTTTCAGTTCGTTCATGTCCTTAACACCCCACATGCGAACCCAGGACCTCTGCGAGAATTTTGAAATAACATCATTCCCCCACTGTTTAATTACAAGGAGACGATACAGGCTAACTAATAAAGAAATCAAGAGCGACTTAATTAGGGACTGTGCGTTTAGTTTTTAATCCGTCAATGTGAACCCGCAAAAATTGAGAGTTCTAACCAATAGCAAAA
>JAHWFP010158551.1:0-12925 GCA_023313725.1 Lithobius niger | reverse complement strand
TTTCTTTGTGCATTCCTTTGCTGGCTGCGAGCAAGCGCTAGAGAACTAGATGGCGCTAGATGCTCAAACTTTTGTTTGGTGGCAACCCGCCGTTAATAACGGCCAAGTTTGCCAGCTTCTGTAGAGAATTTCTAAGACTGGGGGGGGGGAAACATGTGCGAACTGAAGTCCCTTTGGAGACTACAGCCGTATTCCAGAAATCCACTCAAGTGTGAGAGTGCAAATATGAGTGCTAACATCTAAGGTAAGGGTCAACAATTTTAGTACAGCCACAAAAGCGAATGTGAGTGTCCTACCATCTGAGGGTATTTCTGTAGATGCGTTTTGACCCTTACACTCGGTGTTAGCCCCACTCACACTTGAGTGGATGTCTGGAATACGCCTGTTAACCTTTCCAAGATGATTCTCGACGTGGCATGCTTCTTTTCGACAGAAAATGGAAATACCAATTGTTTGTGAAGACTCTTCAGAATAGTCAAGAACTGCTAATTTTGTGGATAAGGGATTTGTTGGCATTCAGTTATCTCACGGAATTGTATTCACCTCACACTGACCTTTTCTGAAGTGGTGTGCATATTGATTATCCGATGTCGCCAACAATCTTAACCATCCTGTGACATCAACATGCAAAAATTATGGAAGACGCTGGGCAATGTTGGCAATGAATTACAATGTTGGGAAAGAGTGATCAATTGACCCCTAATGATGTGCTGCGGCTAGTGGCTGACACTTCTAAACCTAACCAAGGAACAAGGGGCAAGTCTCAAGTCATCGCTAGGGTGTCTAGGTATTTTTTCTTGTGTCCAGGAAGTGCAAACAAAACTTGTAATTTCAAGTTTTTCTGTGTGCTAGGAATTACAAGTGTGTGGAGTGTTGGAGTGTGCTGTATGTGGAAAGTTCACAAGTGAAGTATGAGAGTGTGGCCATTTCGTGGTATTCAAAGACCGACATCCGTTGAAGTGGTCACAAACTCAGGCTTTTTCAGTTGGCACCTTCAGATAGTTTTGACATTACACTGCATGGGCAGCGAGCACACCACTGTCTGATGCGCTGAGCCAAGTGTTCGAGTAACTGCAGATTTAGCAGTTCGTGACCATTGTTCCACTCGGTGTGGATATGCAATTCCAGGATACTAATGGGCAAATTTCTATATTAGTGGTAAAGGTGGTGTATGTTGGCTTAGAAAACCTTTACCTTTCAGCTTAAAAGTGCTCTCCTTTAGTTTACCGTTGTAATGATTTTACTCAACGTTCGGTCAAGCATCTACCTTCTAATTGCTGTAATTCTCGTCTAATGACTAAGTGCAGTTGTATCACGAGATACTATTTGTGTGACTAAAACTTGTATTAGTGTTCTGTGTGATCATCCGACTTGTGCAAGTCCTTCCAAACTGCTCGTCAGTCTGTAGTGTATATAGATCTGTTTACAAATGGTGGGACACATATGTAAGACTAACTGTAAATAAAGTTTGTTTCGTGACCTAGCCATTAAGCAACTATAGGAAGTGTTTTTCTTCAGGTGGGTGGTGGAGCTAAATCTGTAAGGAGACGAGGGTGGGGGGGGCTTCGTGTCTTGGTGAGTGTGCTGAATGCCACACCCGTACGTCAGCTTGTTTAGACAAATCTGATAAATATTGAAATATTAAACCATAATCTGCTAAATATTGATTAGTAAGCCGGTCACCGAAGGATGTGGTCTCGCAGTACCACCTAGACTTATCAGTCCTTTCCAGTCCCTCACCAGATCGTACGCAACATAGTTAGAACTTTTATATATATCACTGTGGCCACTCTTTGGGGGAATAAAGTTTCCATGTTGAAGTTCTTGAAACCACCCTTTCAGTTAAAGTTGTAACATTAGATTTTATTAGCAAAGTCAAAGGTTTTGCTGTTATGGTAAGAAATGGCAAAATAAGACAATAGTTAGGCTTGCAAGGCAGAACAAGGGCTTTTGCTGCAAGCCATATCCATAGGAATTTAAAAAATCAAGATTACCGGTTTCAAGAATCTATAGGCTAGTTTATGCCACACCAACTGTATGTTGGCGCGAAGTTTAAAAGGATAGCAAAGTTTTGCATTTAAAAATTAGTTCACTGCAGGCAAGTGAGAAAACGGAAACTTCCTTTTCGACCAAATCTTTCACTGGTTCCTTGTATAAATAATGAAATGATTTAACTAGGTAGTCAAATACATAACGTACGCCAAGCAGCCTTGTTGAGGTTAATGGCCTTTAATGATGCGTCCCCGGTATGCTGCTATTCGTTATTTATCCAGACCCAAACGTAGTTTCCTTGAACAATTGCAGCACTAATCAGAAGGGAATTGTCCTTTTTGGAGATTAGTAGCGAAACCGAAAGCACCAGCCGTTAACCGAGAGTTCAACGAAAGTTGGGCCTAATCTTTAAACTGGCGAAAGTTTGGCTGCCGGCTACGACTCGTTGGGTTCACGCTTACCGCGAGTGGGCCGGCCAAGTGGCTACTTGTTATCGTAAAGTTGGCTTGCTGGCTAGTGACGGGGTGTCACTGAACTGAGATCATCAGGTTCGGCTCGTGGAAAGTGAATGGCACGCAGTGCCTTAACTATTTTTTTTTTACGGGAAATTTAGGTTAAGAATTCTGCCTCTACAAGAGCAGTCGAAAAAAATGTAGTTGACTTTGTTTTACGTGATACGGAGTCTTTTTGTCTTCAACGTCATGTCACATTGCTTATTTTCGTTAAGTTTAAAATCTGGCGTTAATTCAAGCCAGGTACTTTTTCAGGGCCGCACTCATTATTCTTGAACGCTGATATTTGCCTAAATATACCAAATATATGCCTTATTGCGGCTTTGTTTCACGTAATAATAAATATATTGAATGTAAAACAAACCCTTAAAGTCCACCAACCTGATCTTTGTTGCTGACGCTGCATTTACAAATCCTAATTTCGGACTATATTATTGGTCAGTGATCACTTGTCAAAGGATGACTCAATCTTTCCTAAAGATAAAGCACAGTTGTCGCTTTTGCTTTAGCTCAAACACTTGCGCTTATTCCATAGTTGGCGTTTGTAGGCCTAGTACGATAAATCTGCACAAATTGCCATAAATTATATTAAGGAAAGTGGAAAACTAGCCAAGCAGCGAAAATCTTAATGCTAGAAACATTCGTCAGTGATAGGGACGAATTGGGTTGCCCGTTTGAATCCGGGTCATGCCACTCAGACGTGCTAGGCAAATTTGTTGCTGTTGAATAAATTTTTTCTTAAGATTGAATAACTGCCAGAAACCTGTGTAAAACTACTAATGACAACCTTAAACAGCAACCGCAATACTGACGTTTTCACTTAGTTGGTGGCACATTAGTGTGTTGCTTAGTTTGGATTAGAAAGTAGCATGAAAGTTAAGCGACGGAGCAAGATTTCCGTAAGATCTCGCTGTAACCGATCCCTAATCAAGAGTTTCGTTTTGCCAAGTTTGAATTGAAATCGGAATTGTTCAGTAGGTCCTAACGTACGGTTTACGTACGTTTATGTGCATTGTTACCGTCTAGTCCTTGGGTAAATTGCTGACAGCCCGTGAACGGAGGGTAATGTGATTAAGCGAAACTGCTTATCTAGAAGCGTGCTAGCACTTCCCCCATATTGACTTATTACGGCATGTAATTGGAGTTTGATTGTTGTCCAGTCATGACATTATCGGTGGTGTAGTGCTTCATTCTTGTATTAGACTAAGAAGATTCTGTGGTAGCCGTGGCCTCTTTAAACAAATCCGTCTATTATCGAATATGAGCGAAAGCTAGCTGCTGCTGCTTAAGGGGGCACCTACCGTAAAACGAGGCGTAACTTTGGGAATTTATTCTTTTAGTGTAATTGCCTCAGTCATAATTTTTTTACCTTAAAGTATGTTGAAATAAGTCTAGAGCATATTTTAAATTTTGATTGGGTCAATTTTTGTGGGAGTACTGTACCAGTACAGGTTTGGTAAATTTTATTACTTTAGTACAGCTACTTTGATAACGTCGGCAAAAATTGGTGCAAATGAATGAGATTGGGCTCTAAATCATCTGTATACATAGCACTATCATGTAGACTATAAATACTTTTGCTACAACAATTTTTTATATTTTAAAATAGAATCGTAATTTGCATATAGCGTAAACGTATATAGCCCAAATTTTGGAATTTTCTTTTAAAACCACACCAGAAGTGTGTAGAAGTAAGATTTTAGTCTACTTTATAGTCACCACATATGGGAACTTGTGTAAATTTCAAGCCATTATCTCAATTCTAAGTTGAGGTATGATTTTAGTGATTGACCGCAAGCGATATTCTCGATCCGAGAAAATCAAGTTTAAATGTGAAACTTATAACCATAAGCAATTCTACCTAAACCAAAAATAGCCGTGAAAGGTCTCAATTTAAAAAAAAAAAACTTGTAGCATGAAGGGTACATGTTACTGCACCAGAATACCTTAGAAAATTTTTTAAAGAATATCTTGAGGGTAGGTGCCCCCTTAACCCGCGGCAATAAACTTGCGTTTTCTGGTATTAAATACTAAATATTAATGTGACGCAAAGCCTTGGAAATTGTGTAGATCAACTGGGTCTACCGAGTAGACAAGTCCTTTCAGAGCTGTGCATTACTATGGATTTCAAGACGAAAAAGTCGTCTTAAACATCGATTTCATGCTAATTACTACTACTATCCTAGCTAATTCCACTAAAGATAAAATTTCTGCGACTGAAATGCTTGAAATTTGACATTCAGTTCATGTTTGACTGCAATTGGTGACTTTTATGGCTTGATATTTGGGGGAGGCTTTAAATCCGAAGATTGTAATCATCTGTAATGCTATTTTCGTGAACGCGCCATCTTTTATCAAAATTGCCCTTCATAGTCGAGTAATAATGCAGCCTCGGTTAACTTAGTTTCCGTTTAAATTAAAACAAAATGATACATTGTAATTGTAACTTTTCTAATTCTAACTTATTTAAAATAAAAGTAATTCGTCTATCTGAACTGTTTATGTAATGGGGAAGAAAATCCGTGAAGGGTCTCCTTGAATTAAAAATCTAGTAGGCTTAAACTAAAAACTAACTTATCGTGAAGTATTACATTCAAATGTAATACAATGGACACTTAATTCGAAATATAATTAATCGGCGACCATTAATTATATCAAAGTGAGTGTCTCGCGCTGTTCAAGAAACGATTTACAACTACATTTTTATAAGGAACTCGCAATCAATACTTCACACTAAAGGAAAACCATAAAACCAAAAGGGGTGATATCTTACAAAAACTCCATATGGGTAAAGGGACCCATCAAGTTTTCGCCAGTGATATCTGACCCACTACCACCAAATTTTCCGTCCCAACCCTCATCACTCAATCTTAATTGACACGTTGTCACTTATGCTTGAGTGATCACGATTCGGGCCACAAACTTGGTGGCAGCCATTTTGGCTCGGGATATCATTACTTTCTATGGCGAAAACTTGATAAGTCGCTTTACTATTACGTGGTTTTTGTATGATTTTTAAATCGAGACCCGTTTTAAGAGCAGTAAAATTCTCAAAGAAGTGAATAATCAATTCCTGAAACCCCTTAACCCCTGTTGTATTTTACTAAAAGCTGCAAATGGGGGCATGGAAACATTGGCACAATTTTGAAGTAACTAATATAGGGGTCAAATGTTATCGTGGGTAGCACAAGAATCGCCTTTACTTCGTACTCATGCACGTCACTGAAAGACTAGTTGCATGGGTTGACGTGGGATCTTTGTCAGGGTACCCGCTGTACATTAGTCAACGTTCCATAGGCACTAATTATATCAGCTTCACTTTCTATTGGAATGTAGGACACATAGGCACTGACATTTAGGCACACGGACACACAAACACCGGAAAAATAGGCACAATTTTTTTAAATATTATTTAATTGGGTTGGATTGCCTTCAAATTCTGTATCGTTAGTTTTAAATCTGGGACACTTAGTCGCGTGGACAGTTGGGTTTTTTGCAATTTTCCCCGAAATTTTTGTGTGGTGAATTAATGTTCCAAATTACGCTACCTCACTCGCTGCAGCTAACACATCTTCATCTTTAGCAGTTTTAAACGCTACAAATCTTTTATAGCAAACTTTTTTCACCCCCCCTCTCCCATTTGAGGACAATCCATCCCGATTAAAAATAAAAATTTTCAACTTGGTGCCTATTTGTCCGGGTGCCCCTCTAATTCTGCCGTCTCTTTATTTTAAATTCTTATTTTGGTTTGCTACCGTCTGTCCATCAACGAAGGAGGTCGGTGACCTTATTTTCCTCCTACTTCGTCTCTGGCTATCACCTAGTATTTCTTCTTGCAGCAACACACACTTGTGACTTAGTTTTCCTGTTTGAGATGTGATGCAGGAAAGTCAGTTCCCTTTTGTTCTGGTCTGCTTTCAAACGCTGTTTCTCTTCGGTTGTACGACCTTCAGAATTTTGACCTCGAATCGTTCTCCCTTCCGACGTGGATGGCAGCGTTTCTGGGTTAGATTGGCTCGTGCCCGTTGTTCCGCTGTCGGCGAAGCGACGTCGCTATTGAATACTACCTTCCACTGAAAGGAATCAAGATGCAAAATTGTATTATGACATTTCTTTTATTAGAAGATGGGTAAAATGTGTGCCGTTCGATAACGTGGGAGTGGCTTAGCTGTGTAAGACTTCATTTAAAGCCATGAGAACTGCCATGAAACTGCCTCCTGAGTAAAGGCAGCCCAATTGGTGCCTGCTCAATACTTAGTCAAATTAGTTCAGCGTGTTGATAATGATGGTACAGGTTCCCCTTTTGGAACTGGACGCAGCCCCGCATGCAGTGTAACGGGGGGCAAAAAAATAAAATAAAGGTCTTACATTTTTAAAAATTCTCATTAAAATCTCACACCTACTCTCCCTCTCCAGCAGCCACCTAATTACCCCCTCTCCGTATCTATGCCTCCTTCATAGCCTCCAAGTTAACCCTAGCACCCTATCAAGAGTCATGCTCCACTCTTATTCCCTCCCCCACAGATCCCATCCTCCCCACTCACCTTCCCAAGCAACTTCCGCGTGTCCACAGCTCTACCACTGCCTCTGAACAGAAGGCTCTTCCAATCCCCCAAATAGAATCTTTCCCATCCAATCTGTTTTTCTTCCGTATACCTGTTTAAAGACCTGCCGCTTGGTGTAGAACAGCCCAGTACCCAACAACCATCTTGCTTCCCTTACCTTTGTTTGGTTTCTAATGGTGTGCTGAGACTGTCTTTAATTAGGGTGATGTTGTCTAAACAGTAAAAACAAAACTGGCGTAAATAACTTGGACAAAGGGTAAGTGTCCTACACCCCGTCTCCCTATCAAAACAATAGCTAAAGATGTGTGTAAATCTGGAAAAATCTTAGCCATTCATTTTTTTATGGCTCCAGGCATTGTGCAAGAAAACGTCCATTCAGCAAACTTGTAAAGTGGGAAGCCCTCCCTCCGAGGGTGTAGTTTGGCCCCCCCCCCCCCCCGAAAATTGCTTATGCTGAAACTAAATTTAACATGATGCAACGCGTCAGTGTGATCATGGACTTGTATACTGTCGCACTGTGTGCTAGCATAAAAGTCCATGATCGCACATAGTGTGATCATGGACTTGTATACTAATATCGTGCTACGTGGTGTGCCAAAGGGTTTAAATTATGTTCTTTCGTGGATGAATTTGTAGTTTTAAGCACTTGTGATATCTTTTGTGTGCACCGCAGTGCTTCCGTGAGATTTCATCGGGCTATACTATTTTGTAGAACGTGAGTTTTTATATATTTTTTAGCACCTTGAGGCGTGACCACACAATGAACAAGTTGAAGACAATTAATAACCTTTTAAGAATAGCTCTCCCCACTTCACCCATACCAAAGGAGGATTCCGCTTTAATAGAAAATCTGCTATCGACTCGTTAATTATCCATAACATTGCCGGTAAGTTGTGGTCCAAAATTCGTTCCAATCGCTTGGTCGGTATTAGTCCCACGACCGCCCTACTATATTTAGTTCGCAATCGGCTTCTAGTTTTCGTCTCCCCCAACACTATTGAATAATGGTTGATCTGTTATATGGTGCACCGTAATCCTAGCAACTTCTTTATAAATGAATTTTTATAGGTGCCCCTTAAAAATGCTCACTACGGTACGCCATACGTTCGATTTGGTTGTAGCTATACAGAGGGTGAGTCAGAAGTCCGTATCAGGGGCAAGCATTTTGTAGCAATAAACATTCTGCAATAATGCAAGAAGTGACCATGCGTGAGTGAATGACGTAGACATGTCCCTTCAAGGTCATCTCGCTGCTAACTTCTGAACTATGCGTCTTAGAAAATTGGTGTAAATTAAAGGTGTAGAGAACCACAAATCAATGCTGAAGCAAAAAACTGAATAAAATTCGGAGCAAAAGTGAAGGAGTTGGTCGTCATGGATAGTTGTATAAACTGCACTGCCGTACACTGGGGTAGTCGGTCAGGCTTAAGGCAAGATATGAATGTTAGAATATGAAGTGACAGTGCAGAGAAAGTTCGTTAGACTGAACATAAAAGCTAATCGTGCCTGCTGGTAGTTAATCGGTACGTTTTCACCTTTGGGGGGGGGGGGGAGAGAATGCCTTTTAGGTACTACTGCGCATGTCTGCATTTCAACTCAAAAGTTGAGCCCTTAACGTCAATGCAATGCATTACTAACCTATGTCCATCCCAGCTATATTGCCGAGGGGATGGGCGGGGGGAGAGAGATTTCGTGTGGCCCGACGTCGCTTGCAGTATCCTGGTGTACTGCAACGCAGTTTATACCGCTATCTTTGAATGACTAACTCCTTTACTTTTACTCCGAATTCCATTGTTTTTTTGCTTTAGCATTGGTTTGACGTGGTTCTCTACACCTTTCTAATTTACACTGATTTTCTAAGACTCATAGTTTAGAAGTTAGTGAGATGACCTGGAAGGGACATGTCAAGGTCATTTATTCACGCTTGGTCAAATAGCCCCCGGACCACTTTGCAAGTCTACCAACTTATTATGGAAGGAATGTTCATTGCTACAAAATGCTGGCCCGTGATACGGACTTCTGACTCGCCCTGTATACCTGCCAGCCATGGATTTACTACCCAGGAATATTGTCAGTTTGGGCCTAGGACTTTTTTTTTTCCAAGAACTAGAAGATCGAGCCCAACTTAATTGGATGCTCGCGGTCGTCTTCCTCCCTCTTTTTCCCAAATGCATTTATGGCATTGCAGCATAAATTCGCTTACTTAAACCGAGCCTTCATCGAGTTTGAAGGCTTTATCCATTACATGAAAGACGTGTGGTCAGCTTTTGATTGCTTTAACGCTACATTTGAATCTGGTCGTATGTCAGTGCGCTTTGGAAATTAAAAACTCTAATACTTTTTTTTCGAAGCCAGCTAGTACATTTTTACAAGCTTGGATAACTGTCTCGAAAATTTAATTATGAAAATTAGCAGCAGGTTTGTTTTGTTTTACATTTCTGAAAACTTCACTCGCGCTTACTGGGAATTCCTCTTCACGGTGGAAATCCGAACTCCTAAGTTATTTCTGAATACTGTGGTCCTCAGCAATGTCCGACCTGTTCGTATTCATTCTGATAAAGCTGTCTAGAAGCGACGAAAAAAATGTTAAAGTACACCTGGAACTCCAACCAACGCTAAAATTTCTCATGCTCAGCGAAGTGTTTTTTTTGGAAACAGTGGACTTAACTGCATTTGTTACTCGAGTGTGAAACTTGGATGTTAAACGTAGAGAAGTTACGAAGCATTTTCTTGGACAACTAATTAAAATTCAACTTCTGTAAGATTTTTTTGAGATATTGGATTAGACTATAGTAGCTTACCAAATAATACCCCTACCTTTGAGTGACAGACTTGATTTTGACAAAGCTGCGTGCGTGGTGGTTGTAAACAATACGGCATGACAGACTGCCTCTTTTGCCCACCAAAGAGCCACGCTAGCCAAAGCTTGAGTATTTAGTCACTGCAATTTTAAAAAATGTAATCGATAAGTGTTCGAGGCGATTTACTGTACACTAGCGAACATCAGACTGACTCTTTATTTTGACGTAATGGTTGGTGAAGTTTGCAGGTGACAAAGCCAATGATTACCCGAAAATTTAACGTAATTATGTCGAGCACCTTGGCTTAGCAAGTCCCCCCCCCCCCCATCCATCGATATTGCGGTTTTTTTCTGGTTCAGTAATATACAAGAGGTACGTAGTCTGGCCCTTACTCTATACGAATATTAAACTGAATACTGACTGTTGGTGTGACCCCATAGCCTAGTGATTTTATGTACTGCGCATGTTTAGTGTGGACTGATAACTGATTGCAGTTTAGGTGGTTTCTCACGTACGGGGAGAGGCGGATTCTGGATTATGTTAGTGGGATGCTAACGCCACTACTAAAATAACTTAGTGGTCTTTTTATAGCTGACGAAATATACATTACCTGTTTTTTATAGCGCTTCCCTCCTTTTGAGCATTTATTTTCCCTAGAAGCTTCAAAGTTGGCTTCCCAGCCGGGCTTGTACTATTGCGCATGCACAGGATTGGGCTGGCTATATATACTCAGCGCAGCTGTCTGTTGCCATTTCTCCTTGGGCGTTCACGACGACGTGACCGCCTTGAGCTCTTCCACTCCATCCTCTAAACGGATCCGCCGGTCCCCAGGATCAGCTGACTTCACCATCCTATATATCGCATCCTGACTGCAGCCAAAGGGTGGCCTCTACTAGGATGCCATATCTTATCAAGGACCTTCTGGATCTCCTGGTTGAAGCTTCGCTCCCTGCTACCTCCGCTCCGTCCGTAGGAGCGGGCAGGCAGAGTACCAATCCATCCTCTTGCACAGAACCGCCGGTCCTCGGGGACCGCTGGCTTCACCATCCTGCATGTCGCGAAAAGTTCTAAAAATTAGGTAATGTATAGCCTATCTGGCTGCAGGCAAAGGATGGCCTCTACTAGGATGCCTTCAACCGGGAGATCCAGAAGGTCCTCGGTAGAAGCTTCGCTCCCGGCTACCTCTGCTCCATCCTTAGGATCCTTCCTCGCCTTCAAGGATACTTAAATCTCCACAGGTGTTATGCCGCCGTTCAGGCTGCTTCCCTGTCCGTCGCTCCTCGATAGTCCGCCAACCACCTAATCCACCATCCGCTGCCCTCCCAGCGTTAGTATCCTCTCCAACAGAAGCAGCTAGAGGCGCCTTTTGCAAGGGCCAGGCTGCCTCAGGACGTGTTCCTTGCACATCACGGGTGTTTCCGTCCAGAGGACCGTCCATCCTACCCAGTGAACATGTGTCCATGGACGTCTGCGCTCTCCTCCGTTCCCATTTCTGCCTTCACCGATTACTAGGAGTCCTCTCGGTTTCTCGAACGGGCCCTAACCCACTTTCCATCCGCAATGTTCCACACGTTTGTTCGTTCCATCCTCGACATTTCGTCGATCCCTTTGCGAACCGACCGCCTCGCCTACGCGGTGTCTATCATAACGTATCTGATTCCAGCCCTGGTCCTTCACTTGTCTCCGTTGACTTGTCCTGTGACGAATAAATTTGCTCACTGAACTTCGACATCCATTACACGATACTAGGACGACCATTTCCAAACTCTTTAACAGTCCCCACTGTTTCCATTCCCGGAAGATGTCCATCCCGGGCATCATCACAATCTCATCGGCGTCCGCTACACGCATGATATCTGGTCCTCCGGCATCATCAGGACTCCTTAGGATGGCATCCTTAGACTCAACGTGTTACGACATCCGCTCACCCCTGCAGCATATCCTGCACAGTAATCATCACGCCTATTGTAAGCGTCCTATTGTATCTTCAGCCACCTCCATGCTAGTCTACAGTGGCACATTTGGTGGAGAAATTTGAAACCACAGGTTCTGTTAATAATCAACATAAAGCTTTCTGGCTGTAGACCAACGGCACAAACTATTGAAAATGATGTAGAGATCCACCACACGTTGCTTGATGAACCAACGACGTCCCAGCGTCAGTTGGAACGGCAAACGGGTGTGTCACTGCCTTCAGTTAAAAGGCTGATTTTAAGCACGCAGGCTTGAAGGTGTACCGTCCACGGCGTATCCATGCCTTAAAGATGATCCTGATCGACGCATTCAGTTCTGTGAGGAATTCCTAGATTTCCTAACAGATGATCCACAGAACGTGGAATTGATATACTCTGAAGCCAAGTTTCATCTGGATGGCGGAGTTAATCGTCACAACTACATATTTTAGTGAAGACAACCCACATGTCACTATGGCGGCATTCACGCTGTCACCTGGCATCAATGTTTGGGGAGGTATATGGGCTAAGGGAAGGGGTCATTGGACCATTCTTCCTTCATGGAACAATCAACAGTGCAGTATATATTCAGCTGCTAGAAGACAGAATTCTGCAAGCTGTACGGGAAAAGTGTCCCGCAGATATTTTCCAACAAGATGGTGCATAACTGCACTTATGCAACACAGGTGCTAGACCTTCTTGATGACCAATTTCCCGACAGCAGGATTGGTAGATGTGCGATGGAATGGCCCATGCGATCTGACGCCTATGGACTTTAGTGTGTGGGGAATAATACGGGATTTGGTGTACGTTCAACCAGCCCAGAATATTGCAACACTGCAGGTTCTCATTACTGCTGCATTTGAGACATTTACTCCTTATGCGGAGAATACGCTTATGTGTGGAAAGCAGACGTGAGTGTATCGTTGCTGGAGGACAGTTCGAGCACCTTCGTTTGTGACCCATCACCTGAAACATCTTTCTTTGTAAACCTTAATAATGGACTTAATTTACGTTATAACTGGTTTGAAACAAAATGTCAAACGTCAGCCTTCTAGAGGTCAGCCTATGTGGCCCGGCAATGGAACGGGGGACCGTGGCAA
>JAHWFP010158550.1:0-21220 GCA_023313725.1 Lithobius niger | reverse complement strand
TGGTAGCCTGATGAAGACAGTTGTTCTGAGCCCCTCCAACTCCAGAAAAACCTGACTGTCGAAAATTTGCAAGGATATTGAAACGGTAAATATCCATTACTTTGAAATCGAAGCGTAAAAAAAAAACTTAAACACGGACTCGAATTTTCAAAGTAGGCGATGTGACATTTTTAAACAATCTGGGGGAAAAAAAACCTTCTTTTTTTTCTTCAGAATTGTAGGCTATGGGCTACAGTTATTTCCATTTTTTACACGAGTTTTCTTCCTGTTGGAGCGTTAATGAATAACACAAATTCTTCGTTCGCACAATTTCAAAAAACAAAAATTATCTTCACTAAAATCGTTCGCAAATTTTCGACTGTCATTTGGAGATGTAGGGTTTTCATCACGCATTAGCAGAAATTTCATGTCACTGTCTTTTTTGAATCAGCGGTTGAGTGTAGCCTCCACTGCCAGTAAGGCCGGTCCTCCACTTCTCACACAGCTCTGGGAAAGTGGAGAACCGTCCTTACTAACAGTGGAAGCTACATTCAGCTGCTGGTTCAAAAAGCAGACGTTTGAACCTGACACCATAACGACACAGTAACGTGAACTTTTCGTTGTTGCCTGATTGAGTCATCTGCGCCCCCTGCATGTAGAGATAACCTACTGTTGAAAATTTGGAGAAGGTATTGGTAAAAACATTTTTTTTGTGTTTGAAATTGTGCGTGAACTTTGGGAACGAAGCATATGATTTTCAAAGTAAACCACATAGCATTTTTAATTTTTTAGAATACAAAATTCAAAAACAGTGAAATTGTGCTAAAAAAAACTTTTTTTTTAAAATGTGGTGAGCAAGCGCAATTGATGACATTTGTGAAGGCCGCTGCTGATTGGTACAAAGATTCTAGGATGCAAATTGCTAAGGCTGTACCGAATTGAACAAACCGAACCAAACATGGCCGAACAGGAAGTGTTCGGTTCGGTGTTTCAAAAGAAAAACATCGAACTCGACGTAGTTCCACTTCTCGTTGACAGATTTTGACGTTTGAATACACCATTTTGAAGGGTTTTTTTCACCAGTTTTCCGATGGTCCTGGAAACCATAAGTCCCTAGCTCTAAACCATTCAGAAGTTAAGGAAATAAATGCGAAGGCATAGGGCCGCGAAAAAAAAATAAGTTTGTTTCTCGGGTATTTTCATTCAAAAAGTAACCAGGCCACCAGGCTTTTTATTTTATTGGAAGTATTTCAAGTCTTACTTTCAACTGCTCAAAACACTTAATTTGACGAAGCTGAAAGTGGTGTATTTAGGCTATATAATGCTTATTTTCAGCTAACTGAATTGCTTTTCCTTGTAACGGTAATAAAATTAGCTTGAACTAGCAAATAAAAAGCATCGACAAAGGGCAAATTTCAACAGCAGGCAGGGCCTGAGACACAATTAATTTTTTTTTTCGTAGCCCAAGACATTTTTTTTATATTCAGACTTATCTAGCCTACATCTGTTCACTTACAAGTCTATGTGAACATAACATTTATTAAGAAACTACCGGTAGTTAAGGTTCGGCCGATACTTCAGTGCATTAGGCTACTTCCAGTAAAGTTAATGTTTCTTCCATATTCATAAACCAAATTTGATAAAAAAAATTTCCGAATCTCAAAAGCTCTATGAGCAAGCATCTTGCAGTAAAGTGCATTTGTTTGGAACCTGTTTTTCGTTTTTGTTAAATAATTAGAGAGCGACTGAAGGTATCGCTCTGAAATTAGCACCATTGGAAAGCTCTTGAAAAAAAACTGTTAAAATGGTGTATTGGAACATTAAAAACGGACAATGTTTAGCGAAGATATCGCAAAAACTAATTTTTGACCAAAACAACAGATACCGATACCGCTAGTATCGGTGCCAATATCGGTATCGGCGTAGCCTTAAGTACTTATTTTATATGAATCTTTGTGAACCAAGTTGTTTTAAATCCTATTTTACGGGGTGATTGGTTTGGTACATTTTTGTTCGGTCCGGAAGTGTTCGACTCATTTAAGATTAAGATTTGTTCGGTAAAGCCTTACAAATTGCACAGTAAAAGGAAATGTGTAAAGTTGAAGATAGTTGACAAAAGATGTTAAAAAAGAAAGTAACAGCACTGGAGCCGATCTGATCAATTTCTCTCTGACTGTTCGGGCTTCACCCCCCCAAACCCAGTACCAGCCGTCTCAAATGTCAACTCAATAGCACTCGCCATTACACAATTTTTACTCGCCACATACCAAAATTCATCTTACGTGTGATGCTTTGTTTCTCTAATTTATGCCTTCATGAAATTGTACAATATTTTTTAACCCCAGGATTACTGCAGAAAAAGCTGTTATATAGCCCTTATAAATCTGAGCACAACGCCGCTAGCCGTTCCTCTAACTTGTACAGTTCCCGAGATATCCCTCTTTGTGTGGTATACTCTTTTGCTAGTCGCCATTTTGGCAAGTAAGGCTAAATTCCAAGTCGCCAACTGTTGATTTACATTCGGCAAATGGCGAGTGGCGGCCGACATTGGAGAGGGTTGCCCAGTATCCCCTTAATTGTTGGGCTCCCGTCTTCACCAAGTTTTGGCTTTTAGACCTCAGTTTGACTTTATAGTTATACTACATCTATAACTGCAGGAATTTCAGCTAAGCACTAAGTATTAAAAGATATAGTTGTTCAATTTTTGAACTCTTTTGTCTTAGTTGCAGCTAGACAAAAATGTCCCTCATGCTTTTGAACTGTTTGGTCTGGCTGACTGAATTATAAGTGATATTTTTGGATGAAAACTTAGTTCTGAAGATTGAATAAGATAAGATAAATGGACCTCAATTTGGTGCCCAGCTTATTAAGCCTTCCCTGATTACTGATATTTTCGGTGTCTGATCAGCATGGCCAAACTTTAAACTTCATAAATTCAGCACCGTTCGAGATAAAGGCATGCGATCTTTTAATTATGGGTTTAAAGTCTTGTATGTCTTAGCATCACAATCCTTCAACATTTGACTATATTATTTGTGAGGGGGAAGAGATTAGGCCAACCCAATATGATACTGATAGACTACCACCGTATTGGTAACAGCCAAGTTATTAAGTTTCTTCCCGCTAACTTTGCTTCCAGGAGCCAAAAGCAAGAACAGTACACCTGGAAGATGCAAGACCCCCAAAACCCCAAATGGGGGTGACAGGTTCATCCCAAATCGTGCTACAACTCAATTTGAGCTTGGGTACTTCAAGGTAAGAAAATGTCAGAACATGATTGAATTTTATTATACTGCTTGCGGTTTGCTCAGGGCCTTAAAAATCCTGAAAGTGCTGGAGTTTTTTGTCAAGGTTTTTGTCTGGAAAGCATGGAGTTTTTTTTTTTTTTTTTTTTTTTTTGAGCCGTGAATCTTTTCATCAATTTTACACGGCCAGTTTTTGAGCCCCGACCGTTTGACCTGCTGTGGGACTTAACCTTGTCGCTTACGACTGAGTCAAAGTTACGCAGTGTCAGATTTGTTTTTTGAGCCCTGGGTGATTGGCTCAAATCTTCTGTGACGTTTGTTTTTGTAGTTGTATATGAAGACATAACTTTATCCTTCAATAAACTCTTTTTGCTGTGACTAACAAATTCATGGTATAAAATTCGAGTAATTCATGGTATAAAATATAAAGATGAGTGGTCTAGAGTGCAAGATTTGAACTGACGCAACGATCAATATGCGAGCTAAGCTAAGCAATAACATAAATTGAGTGAATAACGAAGACAGTGTAATTCCACGCCAAATATTGAGCCGAATTTTATACGAGCAAACTCTGCGTCAAATGAAAATCCAACAAGTTGCGTTGTAGAAATTTTCGACGGGCCACAATATTTTGCTCAATATTTGGCGTGGAATTACACCATCTGTCTTCTTCATTCACTCAATTTTTGTTATTGCTTAGCTCACATATTGATCGTTGGCGTCGGTTCAAATCTTGCTCTCTAGACCACCGATCTTTATGGGATTCATGGGGGTGAGGGATGATCGTCTAACTGGAAAATTGCATAGGCTAATAGGTAGATGGATACAGTATAACAACATAATTGCAAATTGTTTAACAAGAAATTTGTATGATGGAGAATCTTCGCATCCCTGCCTCGCTATCGTTGCGATTATACATAATACAAAAACTGCAGCCATATTTTCCAGTTAGACGATTATCCATTACTATACGTATATGATAATTCGTTTAGATGATTTTCAAGATTTTTTTATGTAGGCAGATATTAGGCAGACTATCCCATTAGACGATTTTCCAGGGAGATTTTCACCTGACGCCCCAAATCGTGCTTGTAGCGGCTCATTTTATGTAAATGATGCGAGAGATTCAGTTTAAGGTCACCATCAACCTGGAAAACTCTTAATTTGTAAAGATTTTTTTCACACAAAACCCCGCCCCCGTTGGCGGGGGGGGATTTACTTAGCAGGTTTTCCTTAGATAGTCAGGGAGTCTAGGTTTCTGCTGTGGCAAAATAAATATTCCGCGGACGTAACGCTCGTTTTCTGCGAAGTTCCATACCGCTTAATTTTCTTATTTTCTGCAAACAAATAACATAAATTCTAAGATTAAACGTGTTGTTAGGCGCTTCTTTGCATGTTTTTGTCATGCATGCTGTGGGAAAAAGTGGGAGTAGACGATAAACAGAAGTATTTTAGCTATGGATGTGAATTATTATCCTAAATCTGCGTCATTCTGCGAAAGTTGAGGAAATCTAAGAAACTTTCATTTTTCTGCGAAAAATCACAGAATCGCAGAAACCTAGACTCCCTGTAGATAGTATAGCGCTGTGAAAGCCCTATAAACAAGTTAAATTATTATCGTAATTTCGTTCATTTTTCACTCGGTTAAAATGATTACTCTCCAGGAAACAAAACGCATAATTTCAAATCTAAAAGTATTTGTGAAAATTTTTGCTAGACCGAACACTCGTCTGTTCATCAGGAACTACAATGTCTAAAAACTGTAAAATTGTCTCCATGGGCATTACGTGTTGAAATCTTCTGAGGAGAAAACAGATTCCCGGGCTGGTGGCTTCTTTGGTGTTCATTAGTGTTGCGTTTCTCGTCAGCTGCTGGATTGTGATTCTAGTCCTGGAAGATGTGTATTGAATGGGACTAGGGATGTGCCGATTATCGGTACCACCGATGTCCACCGCCGGTGTGCCGATACTCCATACGTATATAAGCACCTGGGCCAGCGCATTTAGCCATCTTTCTTCCTAGGGTGGCACATCGAGTGATTGTCCATCTTGATGCTCCCGCGGTCTTCGGTTCCAGATTCAAATGTACTCCTCGTGTTCTCCGGTTCTTCAGACAGATGGGTGTCGCCTCTGTCTGCTCCCCTTGGGCGCGCATGCAAAATCTACCGTTTCCTTGTATCTAGGATACCCGACAAAATCGCCATCAGACAAAATCCGACAAATCACGTAAGTTGTTGCCACTTTCTTACATTCTGGATACCGGACACTTTGGTACATTTTGCATGTATGCCCTTGGGTACCTGAAAATTTGGAACGTCAACAGGTGTCGGCATCACACTGTGGGGCACCGTGTTTCGTCGTGCCCATCGCTCCTCCACTGTCATTGTCTCCGGGCAAGGATCCGCCAACCTATCCGCATTTCATAGACAGTTCCACCTCGCCGTTCCGGACGGTACTCCGGTCCTCGACAATCTGCACCGTCGTTCAGCCTTTCGATCACCCTCAGAAGCTTTGTTGGGTGCGAACTGTTTTTTCTGCCATCGAAGGTCTACGGTGCATCACCTTTGTGCTTGGGCCGTGTTGTTTCATCTTCCCTGGCGTTCCGGCTTTTCCTTCCGCAACAGCCGATGCAACTACTACTTCATCGGTTCCTTGCGATCCTATGGGAAACTCTTCTCCAGCCACGACCATCTTAATCCTGCCCGAACCGGTCACCACCATCAACGGCGGTTCTATCCTTTTCGGTTCCGCCTTGTGAACTCTGTGCTCATCTCACCTATCGGACCATCGGACCATCCCTTATCTGCCTCTCCAACGAGGGGACCATATTCGGGTTCTCCAGGCTGGTGCTCCCCGAATGCTTTGACACTCGCTCCTCGTTCTCCTGTCAACGTTTTTCAGTCATCCCGGTATATCTCGATTACCTCCTGTATCCAACTTCCGTCTCATCACATTCAACCACGTTATCCTGACTCCTAGTGCACCGGTGTCCTGTTTCCTCCGACAGACTTATTTCAACCCTCCGGCGGTTCTTTGGAGGTTGGGGTGTCTTCGACGTGGCCCGGTTCCATTTGCCCACAATTCGCCCCACGCCCCGGGTCGTTTCCTTCAAGCTTCATCGGTCCTCGGTACCGTCTGTTCTCTTACTCTTGTGTTTCACCTCAATGGTTCTTTTGTCAATCTCACAGAAGCAGTGACACTTGCTTTTCTGTTACCACTCCTTTGTAATAAATCATTTTATTCTTTGAAGTAAAGAATGCACACCCAAAAAAGAAGTGAAAAGAGACACACAATGTGAAAAGATGGGGAGACCACAACAAACACTTAAATTGAAAACGTCAAGAAGTATGGAAGCGGACAATGACACAAGAAACATGAAGATAAAATAAATCCAGTAGTTTAGAAGTTAAAAAGAGTGACTTTTCTGTACCAATAGCCTACTATTGCTGCATTTCTATAGCAACAAGCTATTCGTTAAGGTTTTTTTCCCTTTGCGTTCCGTCTTTCCGACGCCATTTTTCTCTCTGCAAATACTGCCTTGCATTTCTCTTGTTTCCTCGGTATTTCGGTTCCCGCTTCATCCGGGACTTCTCCCAGACAGAAGGGTTTTCCCTGTCAACTGCCTGACGTCAGCATCGCTGTCCTGATGCCCGAGGCCTGTGCTTTCGCGGCTTTCTCTCATTAGGCTTATATTCAACAGTCAACATGGGGACCCGGCTCACCTATGGCAGCTCTTTCTTCGCCCGCTGATATCAATGGTTCGACTCAACCAGCTATGGATACACCCACTCAGTGTCTTCATTTCCCATAGTGTATGCAGATCCTGTATGATGCAACTATGACCTCACTCATGTTGCCAATTCCATCACGACTGTGACTGTTTACCACTAAGTGCAGTGTTGGTGTCAAGATTACCAAACGTAGCGCTGAACTCCGCAAACAAGCGAAATTACCACGCGTCAGTTTTTCGCTTCCGCTTAATTCAACTTCTTCGCCCAAACCATCGACACCCAAAGGCAAAGCCAGATCAACTCAGGAACTTATGGTTGAGAACCCTCAAATTGCTGTCCAGGCTGACGTTACGTCTACACAGTTGGTTACGACGCAATCCGATTCTGTTCCATGAAGGTTGTTTCATCTTCAACAACCTCTGTCACCATTTCTACGGATCCTTCACTTCTTCCTATCCATCACCACTCCTCGCGGCAATTCGACATCAGTCCCCAAGAAGCCGATATTTGCAGCACCCATACGCGGATCTTCTGGAGGAATCCCACCAACTCGCATGTAAGACGAAGGCAACAGCTCACTACCCGGTTTGTCGATGTCTCAACCATTCAAAAATTTAATTGGAGATATCCGATTTACCTTTCCTCAGTCAGGATGGGTAAGTTTATTTGTATTCCTAGAATACCTGTCAAATTCCCCAGCGTCCCTTCCCTCATTGTTGCCACTTATCGGGAACCTGGAAAAACAAGATGGCTGCTGCTCGGTGCTTTCGCAGCGCCTGCAGTGTCTGAATCCAATTATTGTTGGTTGGGGGAAAAAATTTTACTCTTGCATGGCTGCTGCCAGTGTGAAAAAATTTGAAAATTTGCTATTAGTATAAAAAAATGTGAACAATGTGATAAAATGTAAAAATATGAGCATTGGTGTGAAATAAGGCAAAATGCACAAACTGAAGTAAAAACTCAAGAGGAACGCCCCAAAATGCTTGCAGAAGTAGTGGCTAAAATTGCGCAGTGAATTTGCTGAGCTTGAGGCAGAATAAGTTTTTTAATCTTGTCATTATTAATAAATACAAGTCCAATGATGTCGAATAGTGGGTGCAGCATTATTTTTATTATAAATTTTAGAGGCATCCTGAATTAGCTGGGGTAAAAAACAGTGAAATTACTGAGAAGTTACCAAAATTACTAGTAAAGAAAAACTTTGAAGAATTGTGAATCATTGAAAATGGAAGAAAGTGATGCAAAAATAGTACGCGAAAAATGTGGCACTTAGGTAGGCAAAAAATGTGGAAAAAATGGAAAGTAGGTACGTGAAAAATGTGAAAAGAGTGAAAAAATATGAAGGAAGTAAGTCCCCCCGGCAGCACCCCTGCTCTTGTCAGGAATTTTTGTCTTACTGTAGGCAACAATTTAATTCTAGGGATAAAAACAGATTTACTTATTGCGCCTGGTGAATGGATTTTTGTTTTGTTTTTATAGATGACACAGGCTGGTGACAAGGAAAACGGTGGTAATGTTAGCCCTGGAACACAAGAATACCAAAGGGCAATGAACGAAAACTTGAATGGTGGAGACATTGCTAATACTCGTATAATTCACTATGCAAGCAGACCGCCTTTGGCTCCTGAAGGTAAATGTGTGCTTATTTTTGTTCAGCTTTGTTGTTTGTGTTGGTTATCTGGGATTCTGCTGGATTGTTGCGACCAACTTGGGAATTTGTCTTAATGTAGTAAAATTTTGACTTCAGGTTCTGTAAACAGTTTAAGAGTAGTTTACCATCAAAGCAAAGCTCCTCCTTCAACGAGAAAGACCACTCGGTTTATTCCGCAAGTGCCGGACAAAATCCTTGATGCACCAGACATTATCGATGATTACTGTAAGTAAATCCATTGCATCAAATTGTTTACTTTACAATTTAAGGGAAAATTTGTGTTTTCAGATCTGCAGGGGTGAGATCGCAGTTCTGCCTTTTGGAATTTGGTTGGATTTTTGCATTTTCAGGTCAAAATGGTCAACCCTTGCTATCGTTGCAAATACGTTGAGAAGTTTGTTCAGAGTTAGGGTGTGACACTTATTGGAAGACAGTAGTCACTACAGGTGGTCTTCAAAAAATGTGCAACCTGAAAGGGTGATCAAAAAGTGCATTAAAAGAAGTGCAAAACATTTTTCAAGTTATAAAAAAAAAAAAAAGAGCTAGTCGATTTCTTTTCTGGATCCAATATCTAATTTTGAGTAAAAGAAAACTTAACCCTAAATAGCTTATTAAACGTCCACGTATCATGATATTAAATCGTGAAATACTTTTAACGCTCACTCCTTAAAAATCATTGGTTTTTCATGGCAAAATTTAATAATCATCGTATTTTTAAGGAAGGCAATGTTTCATACCCCTAAATCGTGGTTTTTCTGCAGCAATATTGACTAAAAGATTCTTAGACCGTGAAAAACGTTTTTGCTTCTCGAGCATTTTCTGAATTTACAAAAGTGACCCAGTGATTTGGCTTTTTATTTTTATTTCATAATTCAAAAGTCCTTACTATGGCAATTTTTTTTTTAAATAACACTTTTGCTTTTTTAACAAGCAAACAATTTGCAGAAAAAAAAAGTACTATGTAAATATTAGCAGTTGGCTACACACCCAAAAGTGGAGACACTGTCATTTTATATTTTCTTGTATTTCGCTCTTAAAATGTCCGAGACCCAAAACAAAAAGTCTCCTCAAAAGTCCAATAAAACTTTTTGATCAGGAGGGTTTTGGGTCACCAGCAAGGAGCCGGAGATATCTTCCTTCCAATATCTAACACAATTCAGTGTTAAACTAATTTCTAACCACCACCAACCTTCAAAACAATGCGATTCATGACTAGGAAGCATGTCTGTCCGTTTCCGCAATTTTCTGGAAGTTGTCAAGTTGGCATCATATTTTGTTCTTCCTGGAGAGTGTAAAAGCTTTCTAATTTCAAAAAAATGAAGTCCTTTATTTTAATAGGAATTTCGTCAGTGGCGCTATTCGAGAAAACCCTGCGATCACCTGAAAAAGACGCGTGCCCCCCCCCCCCCCCCCTGATTTTTTTAAATCCAGACGAGTAGTCCCTATTTGCATTTTTTTGTTAAAAGAGCACCCATTGTTTATTTGGTTGAACCTTTGAAGCGAAGAGCACTCCTCCCTATTTAATTATCTCTATCGATCACAATTGTAACGCTCAAATTTAAAAAAAAAATACTCTCAGTACGGTATTTTCCGAATTTTCGATAGGCCTAATAGTCCGAGTGGTGTTAATTTCGGTCTCTCCTATCTTCTTCAGGCTTCCTTTTTTGTGCTTGTGCGAAGCAGTTTATGTAGGAGAAACACGAGAAGCAGTTTATGCGAAGCAGTTTGTGTAGGAGAAACACGAGAAGCAGTTTATGCGAAGCAGTTTGTGTAGGAGAAACAAGAAAAGGAATCCACACTCGAGTGAAACAACTTATGGCTGACGTAAGAAATGAAGCAAACAGCATCGCCACTCACCGCATGAGTACTACTAGTACTAAGCACAAAATTGATTGGGACCAAACAACTACTGTACTGGTGTCTAATAGTAAAAGGGATTTACATTTAAGAGGACTTGAATCGCTGGCGATTCAACACTGTGTGGCGAGCGGACAACCTCTCATGAATCTACAAGGCCGTCAAACCCTAACATCAAGTTCCTAATTAGTAAAGAGTTGGGGGCACACCTCTCGCGCAAATGGGATCGTGAGAACGTTGAGCAGACGACACGCAAGAAGTACAGTGGACAACGGTTTCCATGCATTTTCAAAAACACTCGCACTCATGGCACTGTAAAACAGAAGCAAGCACAAGAAAGGAAGCTTGAAGAAGATAGAGACCGAAATTAACACCACTCGGACTATTAGGCCTATCGAAAATTCGCAAAATACCGTACTGAGAGTATTTTTGTTTTTGAATTTGAGCGTTACAATTGTGATCGATAGATTTCGAACATTCAAAGTAGAAGATGGTTCATTTTTTCGCTTTAATTATCTCTTATACAGGCATGAGAACCTTCCGACTTTCGGCGGAATTCCGACTTTTTTCCGTTAAAATCATCACTTAATGAGATTAGCGCAGATCTGTTGAGAAAAAAATACCGATAGGTAGGGGGGGGGGTATAGATTGAACAAGCAATCGGTAATTTATGGCCACCATTCCTTCGCGCTGCAATCTCTAGCCTTGGGGCACTCCGAGGTGGATCTCATCTTCCTTCTGGCGATTCGAATCGAGATGAGAATTTGTTTGCTCCGCTTTCCGGGCTGCCAGAATGTACTCTCTGACGAGCTGTCAAGGAGGGACAAGATTCCGGCCCACGGAGTGGTGTCTGAAGATGTCAGCCTGCAAGATGTTATTCCGCCCTTTGGGCACACCCGTGGTCGATCTCTTCATGGCGAGCAAAAATCATCTTCCAAACTATGTCAGCCCCTTCCCGGATCCACAAGCTTGAGGACAGATGCTTCGTCATTGGATTGGAACGGGATGTTCGGGTTCATATACGCACCATACATTCTGCTACCAAACATCCTAGAGAAGATCTTAAGGTTAGATGGGAAATTTGTTGTCGTGGCGCCAAATTGGCTGGCCCAGCCTTGGTTTGTCCCTCTTCTGGGCCTTCTAGTGGATTTTCTTCGAAGACTCCCTCCGTAGAAAAGGATCTTCTCAGTCAGGAAGAATCCGTCCATCCCAAGACCCCCACAGCCCTAACTCTTCATGCCTGGCAACACTCCTCCAGCTGTTCCGAGCAGACGGCGTTTCGGAAGAAGTTGCCAATCGCATCGTTAGATGCCTCCGTGGGAGCACTTGTAAAATCTACGAAGCCAAATGGGTTCCCCTGGTATTTTGATGTTTCTATATGCCAATGAAAATGTACATTACGTGAAATTCTAGCATTCCATCAGACCTCGTCAAAGTGGTGGAGGGCACCACCTGGTAGGTACCCTTGGGTTGCGAGGTGGCTCCCCCAAAGTAAAAACTTTGCCAAGCAAACGAAGGCGAAAGGATCCACTTGATCAGGAGGGTTTGCATTTGCTTACGGAGTTTTAAAGAATCCGTCTGGCAACCAAGAATGGCCCGAGGTGGGAGGCCATACCCCGAAAATAATGGGATGTGAAGACAGTAGTACTTCTCCAGGATGCCGCTTCGAGAATGTCGGTAATTGTTTTTATATGCATATATGCACGTGTTAAATGCTGCCTATGGATGTTTCCTAAAAGGCCGTCTTAGTGTGGCTCAGCGGTAGGACCCCGGCCTTTGATTTCAATGGTCGTAGGTTCGTTTCCTCGCTCAGGCAGTCTGACATAAAAGTCCAAAAGGCAACACAAATAGGTTTGCGTCTGTATTTATTTGACTTTTGTTAAGCTGTTGGCTTTCCGTCCTATTTCGCGCTGAAAGAAATTACTGAAAAATTTACCTATTTCAGATTTAAATCTTCTTGATTGGAGTAAAAACGATCATATGGTTGTTGCCCTTGGCAGTACTGTCTATATTTGGAATGCCGGAAGTGGAGAGATCCAGCAACTTCTAAGCCTCGAAGAACCGGGTGACTGCGTATGTAGCGTGCAGTGGCTACCGGACGATGGGCGCCATCTGGCAGTTGGCACTGGTAATGGGTCTGTGCAAGTAAGTATTTTATTTTCGTTCTTCTGTCTCTCTTGCTATCTATTTCATTTTCCTTGGTAGGTATGAACAGGAATTCTTAAGGATCGAGTTATGAATGCCACAGTATTGTGACCAAAGATGTCAACTCATAATTTCAATTTGTAAACTAATCGTGTTTATATCGCAGTACTTTTTTTGGCGTATGTAATTTTTCGCTGTTACACCTTAATTATTGTAAAAACTTAATGCTTACCTCGAAAACTTGTTACGGCAAAATGGTGAATGAATGTTAACAAATTATTGTAGACCCCTTTTCACGATGGTACAAAAAATGTCAGCACTTAGGCTTTTCTGTCCTCAGCCATGTCAATTACTGTGAAAGTTCGTCAAATTTGAGTCACAATTCCAAGAATTATGGAGAACACATTCAATGTCTTCAGTGCGGCTTCACTACCTGCCTTAAAAACACGGATTACATAAAAAAAAACTGACGAAAGGAATGATGAGGAAGAAGAGGGGAAATAAAGGAAGAATGCTGAAGAAGACAAAAACTGAAGGATGAAGAAATGATAAGAAGAGTGAAGAATGTTCGTGAAGGCGTTTACAAGATACCATGCGGAGACTGCGATGCCGTATGTGTATATAGGAGACAAGGAAAGGAGTCAGGATAAGAATGAGTTAACACATGGCCAATGTTAGAAACGGGAAGGAAGACAACGGCATCGGAGCTCACTGCATGGAGTCTTAAGCATAGTATCAGATGGGAGAAAGCTGAGACGCTAGTGACTTCAAAATCTAAGAATGACAGGCATCTGATATGCTTAGAATCAATAGCCATGCAATTGCATGAAATTGGCGGTGCATCATTGATGAACATTCAGGGGCCTGCATTTCCCCGGGTTGAAAACATCATTGGGAGAGACCTGAAACAACAGCTTGGCCGACAGTGGAAGCCTGATGAGCTAGTTATCGCTCTGCCAACGAAATACGGGAGGCTGCGAGGAGCGGAAGTTACAAATTCTTAGCAGACGATGTTGGCGGTTAGAAATTCGTAGCTGGCGATGTAGGTGTAAAGAGGCCGATACTTTGTCAAAAGTGCCTGAGGATGATTACAGTTTGCCATTGAAAATTGGCAAGACATTGAAGACGTTTAGCGGTAATATTCTCCAGAATTCACGGAATTGTGACTCAAAATAGTCAGTTATTGATCGTTACAAACGGTTTAACGTTATTATGGCAAAACTTAACTCTCCAATGTTTTTCCTTTCAGCTTTGGGACGTAGGCCAGTTAAAGCAAGTAAGAAATATGGCGGGTCATTTGGGTCGTGTCGGTTCTTTATCATGGAATTGCTTCGTTATATCCAGGTAAAGTAACCTTATTCTTGCACACCTATCAATGTTAGATTAGTAAATATTCCTCTTTGAGGTTTGTTTGCATTTTGTGTCACTTTGAATTAGGTGTGTTTGGTGAGGTGAGCCAATAGGGTTATTTTCAGTTGGTCAAAGGCTGTCAACTGAAACATTTAGTCAGCGTGATAAAACTGACATTAATACGGCCTCAACTAACAGTATCTTCCAGAATTTCTCGCCAAAGGAATGATGGGACTGTCCCCAGCCTCGGGCTCCGATTACAAATCAATGATCAGCTGAGATGAACTTGCCACTCTTGAATGCTTTACTTTCTTAACTCAGTTTTCTTCTTTACTCATGGGCTTTGATGCGTCGGGTTAGTCTTCTGACCTGGCAGCCTTTCATGATCAAACTCGGCTGCATGGTGCAGGGTTCGTACATAACTGACGAAACTATTTTCAAGGCCTTTTCAAAGCTTTTCAAGGCAGAGATTGTCAATATTAACTTTTAATTCCAGTATTTTGTCAGATGTCGACACCATTGTGTTCTTAGTCCGTAGTAGTAGTAAAGTAAACCATTATAAGCAATGACGAACATCATCTCCTCCCTCCTATGTATGTTTCTAAGTTTTTGAAAAAAAGTGCAAATCGAGACCACTTTTCTGGATCCAAATAATTTACAAATAATCCGCATGGGCTTGTTGATCGCCAGCGCGTACACAAGGCAGTTAAATACAAGCTGGCCAGCATCTGTCCTCCCCGCGTCATGGAGAAGTGGACTCGTCTATACCCAGCGCGAACGGCAGGGAAGCGGGTTCATAACACGTAAACGAAATGCGTTGCTACCAGAAAACGCAAACATGCTAATTTTTCTTGCTCATAATTTGAAATGAATGAAACATTAACAAAAACGTTGTTAAATTTTGTTGTTTTGTTTGTGGCTTACGTTGTCGTAAATAGGCCTAAGCCATCTTTTAGAAATTTTAAAGCTACGTAAAGTCAAAATTCTTGATTAAATTTATCAACGTCAATTTTCTTCTAGTTTAAATCCCAAAATGCAACATGTAGTCAATAATTGAGCTTGTCTTACCAAGGCATAAATCATATTTTTTTTCAGCTTTGTTTTTTAATAATGTATTACACAGGGGTAAGATTTTTTTTGGCTGTACTTTTTGCTGAAAACGGAAAAACGGTTTTCGTGTAACCGACCGGAAAAAAACCGGTTAAACGGATAACTAAAAAACCGGAAAGTACCAGCCCTACTGCAAACTTATTACACATAAAGTGCATTTGGCTTGATATATGCTGATTTGCTGAATAATACAGCAGACTGCTTTTAGCCTCCATCTGCAGAAATCTTTATTAATGAGTTGCAGCAGTCCGCACGGGCAGTTCTCTCTTAATATTACTTGGGTAATTTTGAATCTCCCATGACAGACATAAATTGTCTGCCGTTAAAAATGAAATCTGTTTTATTTTATTTCAAGTTTTATATTTATGCCTTTGCAGTGGTTCTCGTAGCGGCCATATACACCACCATGATGTGCGTATACCCCAGCATCACATAGCAACTTTGTCTTCCCACACTCAAGAAGTTTGCGGGTTGCGCTGGTCTCCTGATAGCCGTTACTTGGCCAGTGGAGGCAATGACAATCTCCTCAATGTTTGGGCCGCAGTTGCTGCAGTTGGGCAACGGCATACTGACACAGCACCTCTGTACACATTCAGCCAACATCAGGCCGCCGTCAAAGTAAGTTAACTTTGTTTCATGCTAAGGTGGAAAACAAATGAAGACTCATTTTTTCCTTCAGTTCATATTTTTTGTGTACATATGTGCCAACGAAATATACATTACTTGAGCTTTCTAGCATTCTCCTACTTTGCTAATTGATCTAGAGATTAAAGTTCTAGGAGCCTGCCACCCAATGCGCACCCTCCGTCTATAAAAGCGCTGTAGTGACTGAAGATTCATCTTTTCTTCTGTCTCGGCCGAGTCGAATTTGCCGTTTCTTCTCCCGAGAAATACAGGTTAAACACTGTGGTCTGTGATACTGCGGTCCCTGTGCGTCCCTTTCTACGTGCCAAGAGCAAAAGGTACGCCAATGGAGGTGTCGGCCCGGGTGGCCACCCGGCGCCCTTTGTCCATCGAAATTTTGGTGGAAAACCCAACACCACCTTTGCTGGTATTCTCTACCATATCAGCGGCCTGTCCACGGTCGCCTGATGACCATGCTTTCTCGGCTAACGACTGCTCTCTAGATCGCTCTCCCATCGGACCATTTGCGACTGATAAGGCCATGCTTAACATGGCTACATCATCTCCAATCCAACGCGACCAGGCTCAGCCCGTGCCCGACTTATGGTCATTCCAATCCGATCCCCTAAAACCCAAGGAAGCTTATACTCGTCTGAAGCTTCAAGTGAAAGCCAGGCCATCCTCTGGAAAGACAAAGCTACCTCGTTCTGCTGAAAGTCCAATCGATCTTTCTTCATGGTCATCAAGACGATCAACCACTCCACCTTCCGTCTCCGACCCTTCCAATGAACTACTTTCCAAGGAGGGTTCACGAGTGTATGGAATCCACTCATCGTTCGTTCAAACGCAAGCGAACAACTTCCCCTCAACGAACACCACTGAACCAGTACACTAGAGATTGGGTAACCGTTACTTCCAGCAAGAAATTGCAGTCATCACTAGACATTCTGGGTTCTTCTTGTCCACATGACCCGCCTCAATCAGCCTTTCAAACTGTTCATCCACCAAGATCTTCAAGACCCATCATTATTGCGGACTCTGACAACTCCGGTTCGGAAGTTTACCGCCCTGAACAACGATCGGTCGCCTCTGTCGATCTTTCTCTTCGACCTTATTTTGCCGCATTTTTTACCATGATCCTCCTTCCAGACCGAAGACAATCGAGGATATTATCCCGGATTGCTTCCTCTATAAGTCTCGCCTCCAACGACTGAGCCCAGTGAAACCAGCAGTATCTCCACTGGCATTGGTTTTGGTCTTTACGACTGCCTTCCTTGTCAACAGGCGGTTCTCGGCCAATCTACAACTCTGCTTACATTTTTACTTCACAAAATACCGACGACCGGCATCTACAATGGTTTAAAAATGAGACACAAGTTCAGGAAAAGTACACACAACCACCATGCTGAACACAAAGTTCGCTTGAATTTTCGGTGAAGGGCCCTCAAATATGCGCACTTGATACACACCCACAATGATGCACATCTGAGTGCCCTCGAGTTTTTGGCGATTAGGCGATTCACAACACTTAAAACACCCATTAATGAACGTCACGGGACCGACTTATGATGGCATTGACAGATTAGTAGTGCCTACATTGGCAGCCAAGCTTGACGCTAAATGGGATATCCAGATGAAAGATCTAGATCAATGATGCAACCGAACAAGCGTTGCTTTTGTAATTGGAATTTACGAACTTTCATAATATAGTTGGAATTTACTTGTGAAAAAGGTGAACGGGTGTAGCACTGCAGCAAAAATTCAAGCGAACTTTGTTGTGTTCTATGTGGTGGTTGTGTGTATTTTCCTGAACTTGTATCTTTACTTCATAGTGGTGGTCTCCTTCTTGGGAAAGGCGAGCCCTTATAACTACACAAGGAACCTCCTCCCCCATGTCCTGGTCTGGAAACAGGCTTTCTTCTGCCCAACAGTGGATGGGACTGCGAATCCCCAAAACTTCGACACTTACCCACGTTCGGAATTCCTAACTGCAGATTTGAAAATAATACTTCGAGACCGCTTTCTGCATTCCACGTAAGGTCTCGGCTCCCGCTTTCGTTCCGCGTGACAATATAACCAATTTATTCTTGGGGTTCAATAAACTGGTAAACTGGTATCAAAGTGAAAGACAAGGATACATGGGTTCTCTTATTCAAAGTTTATTACACAAGCCAAGTCGGGCCAGAGGGCTGACTCTTAACAAATGATACTTAGGAAATCGTTATGATTTACGGCAAATGTTACTTCAGATCACAAGTCCCACAAGCCTAATCCTTACCAATATCACTTCAGTACAACAACCAGAAGAAGTAATAATTACAGTAAAATTAGCAATTGAACTGTCTCTCAATATTAATCTAAATTCGCACTACGCTGACCAGCTAAATACAAGCGGGTAGCCTACAGTATGCAACCAAGTTCAAAGTATACTTATCCAACATCCAGATATAAGATGATTTCCTGTGGCTTATAGTTAGCCTAAGTCCAAATACTCAAACAGAATTCTCAATCACAAAATACTCCAGATTATTGTAGTCTTGAGTCCTAGAACCAACAGTCCAGCCAGAGAGCCCAGTGAAAGGGTTAAAAAGTCTGTACAGAACTGCCACCAGTGTGTGGTGTCAGAACTAATGGTAAGATTTAGCCTTAGAACACTGCCGTCTGGTGAGCAAACTAGTCCCTTAGTACTGGAAGGGGTAAAATCTTATCTAGTGCTGTGACCTCCGGTGGCCAACCCGAGAACCTAAACACCAGCTTGCCTGAGTAGCAACCTATAGAACCAGTTGCAGATCATAACTTGATATAATGCATCTAGAGTATTAAGGTGCTGTATGGCTGCGTGGTTTGTTAAGTCAAGTTGAATAGTTAATGAACCTTAATTAGTGAATGTTAATTGTGATTGATTTGCATAATCAAGATTACTATACTAATTAATTGGCCTGGTTGCATACTGTTGGCTCAATACATCTGTTACAACATGAACACTTTTTACGACTGGGTCTTCAGGCAGATGTACCAAACACTGCTGTGAACGCTTTTAAAATACTTTTAACATATACTTGTGTTCGTGTCATTTCATACCCTTACTTGGATCTGTATTCAAGGCTGCAGGCAGTTCTCATCTTTTATACTTGTTTCGCATCGTTGTCCTTGTCAAGTCCTGCGACCGGTCACGCGAAGGCTCTCCCAGATTGGGACCTTATGATCGTTCTTACTTCACTCTTGACAGCACCTTACGAAATGATTTCTTCTTGCTGCCTTAGTCATCTAACTCCAAAAATTGTTTTTCTGATAACACTCGCCGCCTGCCAGCGCTGTAGTGAAGTACAAGCCTTGTCTGCCACTGCCGCCGACTGTTTCTTCCTTACGGATTTCAAAGGAGTTCCTTGACACCTCGTACTTTCTTTGTTTCGAGCCAAACTCAAAAGTCTTGCGAACGATCTTTCCCATTCGTCATTTCTGCTCTTATCCAACATCCTTGGAGATAATCGGAACGCCAACTGTACCCAGTTCGAGTCCTTCGCTTCTATCTCAAGAAATTAAACGCCTTCGAAAGGGCTGTTCACAAATCTTTCTACCCTTCACGAATGCCTTTGATTGCATCATGGATCAAGAGTCTCCTAAACACCTACAACGCCTTGGACATCATGATAGCACTAACCACAATATTCGGATCGCTACCTGCAAACTTAGCCATCTTGTCATCCTGGGCCTTCCATGGTAACATTCCCATTACCGACATTCTTGAAGTGGCATCCTGGAGAAGTACTACAGTCTTCGCACCCATTATTTTCGGGGTATGGCCTCTACCGCCTCGGGCCATTCTTGATTGCCAGACGGATTCTTTGAAACTCCTTAAGCAAATGCAAACCCTCCTGATCAAGTGGATCCTTTCGCCTTCGTTTGCTTGGCAAAGTTTATACTTTGGGGGAGCCACCTCGCAACCCTAGGTGGTGCCATCTGCCAATTTGACGAGGTCTGATGGAATGGTAGAATTCCAGGTAATGTAGATTTTCGTTGGGGGGGGGGGGGGGGGGCAAAAAAACGTATATTTTTGGTTAGGCAATAAAAACCAAAATTGACCAGGGCCTGGCCCTGGTCATTTTCTGGGGACTTAATAGAGGAATAAAAGATATGTCGGTCTTTGTGACGCTTTTATGCGCGGAGGGGTTTGTAGATTGGTTGCGAACGAACTGAGAGGCTGGTGGGCTCCATAACTTTAAATCTCTCAAGAGTAAACAGCATTAGGAGGGAGAATGCTAGCATTCCAGGTAATGTATATTTTTGGTTAGGTACAGTAGAACCTCGATTATCCGAACTAATTGGGACTGAATGGTGTTTGGATGATTGAAAATTCGAATAATCCAATTTTCACGCAAACTAAAAGAGGAAAGCATTTTTCTTTGCTAAGTTTTTTGGTGTTAGTGAACTATGCTTCATTGTATTACACTACTGAAAAAACCTTTTACAGGAACCAGGATTCCAGGAACATAGATAATTATAAAGCAAACTCAATAATTATTCCGTCTCTAAGAAATGGTTAATTTCTGAATATTTGGTAAGAAGGGGGGTTTGGATAACCGGGGTTCCGATACTTTGATTTTTTTTTTTTTTTGTTTTACAAAAAAAAGGCAGAAAAGGAGCATTTTCCTGAAAAGGGCAGGGGAAATGTTCCCTCATGTGCACGCCACTAATTTTGTGTAAACCCTTCTAATAGTATTACGCTTGGCTTGCTAAGTCTGGTTAAGCTTTCAAATATTAGGCTTGCTTTCACATCTTGTTTAACTCTATCATGATTTTTCATTCCAACAGGCAGTTTCCTGGTGTCCGTGGCAGCCCTACGTTTTGGCAAGTGGTGGAGGAACTGCAGACAGGTGCATCAGATTTTGGAACTGCAACAATGGCACAAGCATCAGTAGTGTTGACACCAATTCACAAGTAAGAAATTTCATTATAAATTATCAGGTTGTACCGATTCTGATACCAGTATGCGCAGTCTCTAGTGATGTCACGTGAAGCGAGTCAAGGTCACAGCCATTGGAGCTAGTAGGTGCACGTCTCTTTGGACAGCCTGTAGGACTGGAGCACGTTGGCGGCCGAAATTGGATTGCTTTCAACGATAGTAAATTGTTCAAATAAAACAACTTGAAACTGCTTCTACGGTATTAAAAACTTAAAAAGATATTGGAAGCCGTGAACAATGCCGTTATTTTACTAAGATTTATTTTACTGAGGCATGCAACATGTTTACGGCGACAATGTTTTGGCTGTGTAGCAACCGGTATCCGGTTCAATATAATTGCCGGATACGGATATATCCAGACTCGGTCGATCCCTAGTTGACACTGACCCTCTTGACGACTTAAGACCATCCTCTCTTCAAAACTTGCAAAAATCAAAAGACCTATAATTCAACAAAGTTTCGGCCTCACAATCGTCCCTCATGATGGATGGAACCTCTGAACCCATCCGTAACGACAACATTAAGGGGGGTCACCAGTCCAAAAAAACGTATTTTCATCAAAAAAA
>JAHWFP010158549.1:2532-15685 GCA_023313725.1 Lithobius niger | reverse complement strand
ACATATCAGTTAATTTTTATAGTGTTGGTTTTGTAAAAAATTTTGAAGGTCCTTTATTAATTGGTTACCATGCTTTGCTGAATAATTCAAAATCATGGGAGCTATGACCTATTAGCAACAGTGGATAGCTCTGGAAAAAAAAAACAATTAAAATTGTGTTATAATGGGGCTGACACCCATTGCGTGACGCATCTCCTGCTCGGGGCCAAACGTAAAACACCTAATTAAACTTCTATTTACCACAACAACAATGTTTATTGTTCATATCATGGCTCACACTTAGACTGACAGGAGCAGCTATATCAGGACTTGGCAGCTCATTTCTCTTTTGTCCCGGGATATCGTGCTGTTGATGAGCAACTGCACTGTGCACTTTGCGCTGTACCTATCGCGACGGATCGTCACGAAATGGAAAGGGGTAGAGGAGTAAAGCCCTGTAATAACATTGCTGGTTCTTTTCTGGGCCCTTAGCTTGAAGAAGGCGATAGGAATTGGTAGTGAGGTCTGTGATACCATTGTTTTGTTTCGTTCCGTAGTAGGACACATTAAGATTTCATATCAGCCACGTTAGGGATGTGTGCCTATCCTGTCATTCTCAGTAACATGTACTACATAATACAAGAATTATCTTCCGTAGCCTGATTCTAAAGGAACCTTTGAACATGTATCAAGGTTCCGGCACACCCTGAGAAAATTATCGGATTTTTTGGGGAAACTTAATGGAATTGAGGTGAACAGAAATTACTTCAAAGGACCCCTGTTTGAAATGGGATTCTAGCATATAGCGTGTCGAATGAGTCCATTCAGAGGAATTGTATTGGTTTCAAGTTCCCCAATCCTGAACCGAACTGCCTAGGCACTTCGAACTCTGTTTGCACCTAGCTGGACATACCCCCTGTACGTCCAAACAATTTCAGATTCACAATCAGGGAAAATCGGCTGTAGTTTGTACTGGATAGCGCAACATGCCCAGTACAGCATTTCAGGATCATCCGACTTAACCCTTTTAGGTCCGAACGATGATATATCGTCGTCGCAATTCCGCTGCAAAAAAGACCAAATGACATACCGTTCGCCGAGTTTACGCCCTGTTAAAAAAAAAAAAAACCTATTGCGTACATCGGAGGCTGACTCTGATTGAATTAGTTATTTTGGAACGTATATTAAAGGTTTATTTCGGTTTATTTAATTCAAATCATCTTTTTATTACCTTAAGTCGATGTTATTCTTGGCATCGTCGCCAAAATTGACGGGAAAATTGTGTTTGTTTGCAGAAAACAGCCCTCGGTTCAAACGATCGTATCTCCGGAAATACGCAACATGCAGCCACCATCTTGAGCGCGTTCGAGAGAGGGGATTCCCAATTTTGTAGCCCGCGAAAAATGACGTAATCAACTCCAACGTCACTGCCTGTATTCCTCGAATGAAATATGCTGAACCGCCCTTGTTCAAACTCGTCCCGATCGCATGCGCCGATTGGTTCGTTTGCGGCACGTGACCCGTCGACTGTTCATTCGTGATGTCACGCGAAGCGAGTCAAGGTCTTATTCATTGGCACTATAGCGGGACTGCGTTCGCTTGTGGGCAGCCGCTCAATATGGCCGCTGAGGACGAAATGGTATTGGGGGAATAAAGCAACTTTAAATTATTTTTACGGTAATAAAACATAAAATAATGATTTCGGAAGTAATAACAGGCATTGTGACGGAAGAATATTGAGTGGATGTTATCATTCCGAGTACTGTAAGTTGAAACTTTCGTTAGCGCTGTTTACATAGTCGAACTTGAGGATTTTTTTTAAATAAAGAAAATGTAGGACTATGGTCCCAATTATATTTCTGTTCAATAATTTACAATATAATTATTACGTCTGCGAATTTTTATACGCCAAGACCGCATAGTTTTTTTAGTACAATTTATTTTCGTGAGGCATGCAACTTGTTCATGGCATCCATGTTGCGGCCATGGCCTTTTCTCGCTCGCAAATTGAAAAAAAGGCGTGGACCTAAAAGGGTTAATGTTCACATTACCAGATCCTTCAAGAGTGCCATTTCCACAGATGAATTCACCTAGGTATGTCTCTTGCTCCAAATAAGTGAGCTTTGTGTACTTTACGAGATACTCATCCAGAAATTGATTGCCTGGCTTGTCGGGGAAGCGGACAACATTTTGAGGGATCTTTCCCCTTCATTAAGAAGAACTGTGTTTCCAGTAGCGGTGTGCAGTGTCGTGCGCAATGCATGCTCAATATCGGAAAGCAATGGACCCCTAGCGGAGTACTAATGGTTGACAAAATCACGGAGACAGGCTTTTGTGGTGCGATTTTCGCATTCCGTATCATTGTCCTGTGGGTGGTTGTGGTGTGGATGTTGGTCAAGTTGGTCAAGTCATCCTTTTCTTGAGGTCAATGCCGACAAGGCGAACGTCCATCAGCTTTGACGCAACGACAGGCAGGGCAGCCATTGCCAGTGATGAGATACCTTGGTAGTTCGGTCGCATTGATCATTGTTGTGAAGGGGTGAACAGCGGCAGTACGGTTGTACAGTGACGATTTAGGATTAGCCTCATTCATTCTGTGAAATAGTCGTACTTACTGGCATGGGACCACCAAAGTCGTTACCGAGGTGCATTCGGAACGACTGGGCACAACTTGGCTTGTTATGATTGTTTAGAGATAATGACATGCGAACATATTTCTTTGTATCCCTGAAGATAACAGGCCAATAACCGACTTCTCTTATAAATTGCAACGTCATTGGGCGATCATGTTGGTTGCAGAGGATTGATTATCACCATTGTGTACATATAGAGGAACGTGCTAAAAGGTTCCCTCGATCAAGAGTTGTCCTCTCGACGTAGTAGAAGAGTCCATTGTGAATGGTGAAGTTGCTGTGCACCCGTTGTAGTCTCTTCTGCGAAACTTTCCCAGCGTGTGCACCAGGATTGGTGAGGAGCCCTGATCTTGTTGATGTTCTTACTTAAGTCTTTGCCAAATGCACGTCATCTTTGTCGGTAATGGGTAGCTGAGGCTGTAGGCGAATCTGGTACAGGGACAGTGGTGCTGTTGAGACTGTCAGCCACAACATTGAACGTGCCGGACTGATGCTTCATGTTGAAGTCAACATCTGCAGTCTCAACGCCCACTTAAATGTTGGTTCGTTATCCTTGAAGGTTGACAGAGCCCACTTAAATGCTTCGCAGGCAGAAGCTCAAAATTGATGCCTCACACATAATGGCGCCACTAACGCCACTAACTGTGGTGACCGCATCAAAAATGTCTTTATCAAAAGTTGAGGGTCCTTGTTCTCTCTCGCTCAGGGTACGGCTGTAGAACTTCACCCTCAATTCTGTGAGATATTGCACCTATTTCCAAATCAGTCACATCTATCGTGAACTGCTGGTTGTGGTCTAGCAGTTCTACGAACTATGACGACGGTATTTTCTGTAATTCCAACAGAAGCTGCTTGGTGACCAAAGAAACTTGGAATCTTTTCTCAGGAGTAATGTCATTGGCTTGATAACGAGGGCATAGCCCTTGGCAAAAATTACTTCTGAGAGGTTGGTCATGGATAGCGAGACAGTGTAGCAGAATGCCTACCTGGGCTTGAGGTGAATCCCATCGGTGCCAACTGTGAGTCTTTAAGAATCATCATACGTGGGAAACAAACTTTGCACTTTGACCTGTTCATTGTGAAGCAGTGTTCTTGTTCTCGCTAAGACCTTCTGCAGTGTTTGTAGATGCCCTTCCAAAGTTTCCGTTGCCATGGTAATCTTGTTGACATAAATCATGGCGACAGTTCCGACGAGGTCTCTTTTTAAGTGCCATGATGGTAGTGCGTTGAAATTTGGCGGAGTTTTGCAGGCCTAAGGAAAGAACCTTCCATCTGTGCCACCTTTGGACCAGTTAAACAGCGTATAGTAATTGAGCTTGGATGAAGGGGTATTTGGTGGAAACAGCTTTTGCTGTCGAGAATGGAAACATCTGCTGACTAGGAAGCCAAGAAGCTCGTTGATACGCGGAGGATAGCCATCAGTTTTTTCACCCATTTGTCAACCCTTTCGCTGTGAAAATGCTGAAGCCACACTCTCACAGATGGCTCCAGTTGGCGAATCTTGTGTTCCCTTAAGGTGGTTTTCCTGTCTTCCTTGGAAACCTGTCTACGTTCTCGGTCAGTAGCTGTTATAGCCGAAGAAACTGGGTTAGTGTTATCGCGTATAAAGGCTAAGACCTTGAAACCTCGGTGTTTCTCCACGCTGCTGTGTTGGTGGTAGCTTCTCTTTCCTTGGTTCAGTGAAGTGGAACAAATTTTCCTTGCCTATGTCCATTCCCGAAGTACGCCGAGTAGCTAGCAGTGTCCAGAACACTGACTTCCTCGTGTATTCAGTCCGAAAATGCCGTTTCTATAGTGTGTGCCTCATTATGTTTGCAGGAAACTGACTGCATGACGCCACGTTTCCCTGCATTACGAATGTAAAAACATGGGGAAATCAGACTTCTTAGACTACACGGTTACTGTTAAGATTCTAAGAGTGTGATATTTTTAGGTGTTTTGCACTCGTAGTGAAAGAAACGTGGCATTATACGGTCAGTTTCTGGCAACGGGCTGCAGGTAGGCATTCTCAGGTTTCTTCTGTATGCCTACCATTAGCGAGAACTGTGGACGATGTTTCAACAGGTGCTTTGACCCTTTAAGGACGGGTGCGCCCAAATGCGCCCGCTATATAA
The DNA here is from genome assembly GCA_023313725.1 of Lithobius niger. Lineage (NCBI taxonomy): Eukaryota > Metazoa > Arthropoda > Chilopoda > Lithobiomorpha > Lithobiidae > Lithobius > Lithobius niger. Next base: position 10,959 of record JAHWFP010158549.1, on the reverse strand, counting down.
TCATTGTTTAGAGCTCTTCTACAGGTCAGATTGAAAACTTCCAGCCAATTACAGTGAAACTAAAAATGTAATATGTAGACCAGATCATTAAGGAATAAAATGATACAGGTTTCATTCCCTTACTTTAAGTGGGTGAGACGCTATGAATTTTTTCTGCAAGTTCGTTAACGAGACCTCAGCGCAAACGCAGTCCTTAAAGGGTTAACCAACATGGTGCCATCTGTTTGTACAGTGTGTGACCTGCCATAGGGTCAGAGTTCATCGGATGCAAGGAGGTCTAATCAAGCTTTCGACATGTTTCTCACAGCAGCATTATCTAGACAGCTAGCCAAGGGGCAGCCTCTGGTACAGGCATCCATATACAGAAGACCCGGAGTTGACCAGATGAACTGGTACATTAACATTCCTGTGACAATCACTAGAAACGTATCCTAACTAATAACGGGTGTAACACGGCTGTGGTTTCACCTTCTCTTCGTGAGATACTAAGCCTTTTGGCTTTGAACCCCTTGACTGACCTGAGGCATTGTAATCACTTACAGCAGAAGTGCTATTGTCTAAGTTACATCTGTGTACCCTAAAGCCATTTCAACTCGGCACCATGTTACTATATTATTCACATGCCTTGAACATTATGAGGTTCATGTAAATTGCCATTACCACCACGTTTGACACAAAATTATTTGACGAAAATAGGTTACCAATTTTTGGACTGGGTCGATTACTGTGAAAACACTTGGTTATTAAGACCCTGGGTATTTTCTTCAGCATACATGGACACGTGACCTGTGATTTGGCCTGTAACCGTGTAGGAACAGTGATTTACGTGATCTGCATACATCGTGCCTCTGTTAAACTGGTCACTATCTATTTGGTCTGGTCCTTGCCGGGTTTGCCCCAACCCTTGAAAAGAGCCTACACTATTATTGACATTTGTTGGGCCAATACAACTGGTTTGCACAACAACTGCAGCTGCAAAAGACATGGCATTGTTAGACTCACTTTGAACAGACTGATGTATGGATTCAAACATGTGTATGAACTTGGTACTCAAACTTCTGAAGTTTGAGCATCTAGTTTGCTCACAGCAACATTTGTTACCAGCAGTTTGAGGTGAACAGCCATAGTTGCTTGTCTGGTTGCATGATCGCCAACTACAGGTGACATGCTAGCGAGTGTTGTCCGAACTCGTGCTCTTTCAACGGGTGGACGTTCAATCGTCTTGTATTTTGCCAATACAGCAGTGACAACTTTTTGTGGGGGTCTATTCAGGTTGCTGCTTCATTCGCCAGGATGTACTCTGGTGTCTGGTTTCTTCCAAACCAGCATCTTTTTTTTTTTTTAATTTGCAACTTGGGTCTTTCCAAGCAGACATGGGTTGTTGGTAGCCCTACCATCTAGCAGTTGCCATACAAGACAAGATGCATTATGTTTCTTACGGATTTTCCTTTCTGTAGATATCCAGACGCTTGAGCCAGTCGAGTAGCATGTCCTCTGGTTTCAACAATGTAGATATCCAGACGCTTGAGCCAGTCGAGTAGCATGTCCTCTGGTTTCAACAATGTAGATATCCAGACGCTTGAGCCAGTCGAGTAGCATATCCTCTGGTTTCAACACAGGTGCTTGCAGGTACTACAACTAACTGAATGCCCTTGCCAAGTCCTCTGGTTTTGGTTCAGGCTGGAGTGTCGTAACAGCTCCATATTTCATCCTCATGGGGACTGTGAGATGATTCGCTCGGATGACGCTCGTATGCTTATTTAATCTTGGAGGTTAGGACTGCCTGGTTTGACTAGAGGTTTCGCTGGCGACAATGGTGACGACGTCAAAGCATGGCATGCGGTTCTACTGTGAAGTGTGGAAGACTAAACACATATTTTGGGGATGCCTGTGCTACTGATTCGTTAACAGCAGTCGTGAAGAAGTGACCAGGGTTATGCTAGGAGATGTAGTGGCGCGTTTGCTGCAAAGACTGCTGCAGATGTTAATTCAACTAGGAGGTTGACTTCCACTCAATGGTCTAGCTTGTAAACTGAATGACTGCATGATCACACATCTGTTGCGAAAACGAGGCTGCTTGTCTCTGAAGTTGAACATCGATTGTATTTTCTTTATGTGTCGAAGTTCATCATTGACTTTCTGAACAGTAGTTTGCAGTGTCAAGGAGATATGGACTTTATCCTTCAAAAGGTAATTTGCCTAGAAACGATTTGATCTCTAATTCAGTGATGCGTTGGGTACAGAATTGCGCAGAACTGCCACACAAGTGCATTGAACCAATGGACGACAACGATGAAGATTAGGTGGACTTGGCCTATATGACAGTTTAAAATTGCTGCACAAGGTTTCGTTTGTTTAGCTGCCTAGACTTTTACATCACGCAGCTACTCAATACTGCGACAGGTTCCAGCACTTTTGTAAGACACAATAATGATACTTCAATTGTGGAATTAAAATTATTCTCACTATTGGGTGTACATAATTCACTCCTTGGTAAACTGCCTTCAAATAAAAATGCAGAAGTGTGGGTGGTCGTAGTGCTTGTTGGTTTACCTTCAGCGGTCGAAGTCTTGGCGACATTGGTTGGCACATGGTCTGACTCTGCTCACCTGAGCCCCCACATAACTCCAGTCCAGTGAGTCAAAATACTCAAATGCATGTGAATCATGCGGCTAAGTACATTTGCTAACGTTCCCAGTCATAATCATGAAAAATTTTTTACGCGATGGTCTTTCAAATGATGCGGAGCAATTTTCCGATATTAACACTTAGTGCAACCATCTTGTTGCTGCCGTTGTTTTGGTGGACAGTCGCTACTGACACCAATTCCCCTTTTCACAAACTTGCCCTAACTAATTCACTGGCTGGTATCTTAAATTTGTTGACACCGGATTTTCGTTAATAACCCACTTTCACATGACAGTCTATCTGAAAAGTTGGTAAGAGTATAAAACAACATTTGAACTTGACAATTTTATATTCCCAAGACAAAGCGGTGTAAATGGTAATACGTTAGAACAGGGTGTTAGTCACATTATACGCTCTAGCGGGTAGACCCTTTTGAATTTTTTTTCCATCGTATTGTTGCCAGTGTTAATTTCCTGCTTCGGTCGAAATTTGCTTAACTACATTTTTATGCTTATTTTCATAGGTATTTGGGGTCCTCACCTAATTGTAGTTCCTACTAGTGTTATGTTGAATTGGGAGATGGAGTGCAAAAAGTGGTGTCCGGCTTTTAAAATTTTGACGTATTATGGTACGCAAAAAGAAAGGAAGCAGAAGCGGCAGGCAAGTATTGCTTCTGAATTATATTTACTTGATATCCAGGAATTCTTCCCTTTATTTTGGCTGTTGCATTAAAATATGCTTTTACCTGTCATAGAACTGAAGTTTCTCGGTACCTCTCAGCCTTGTCCTCAAGTGTTATCAAGTGTGCGATCATAGCACAGGGAGGCCATTTGTCATTTTTTTGTTTGACAGGCAGGGGCACGGACAGACGTGCCTTTTGTGCTCGTGGTTTTTTTTTTCCTTTTTGGGAAAATTTTTGCGTCAAGACATCTAGTAATAAGGGGGAAAGGCGTGCCCATAGTGATTTGTTGCCATCGGCTGACTTTTCGTGATCTCCACAAAGAGTGTAGAAAGTGTCAAATGTAACTACATCACATATTGGAGAAATCTACTCAAAATGAATCTTAACGTAAACGTAATATAGGAGATAGGAAAAGTGTCGCCAAACTTAGGGGGAATTGTTTCATTCATTTAAGCCCTTCGAAATTCCTCCTTCCAAAAATCTTCACGTCACTAAAAATTCAAACCTGAATTTGACTGCGGTTTCAATGCTGTTGATGGGATTTCCCCCAAATGACCCGGAAAATCCACTGTTAGTGTGCTAGGTGCTCATTTTGTTGCGAAAATGGAGTTCATGATGGGTGTGGTTGAGTGTCTTTCAAGTGAATTGCAAGGGAAAGTTGATACATCAGTGCAACGAACGGTTACTGCGTGCCTCGTGCCCATTGTCAAGTTGCTTAATCTGGAGTGCTCGCTCCTGCAGCATCATCCCCAAACAGTTGCTTTCTTGCAGTCAGCCAGGTGCCCCCACAACAGTGAGGAGCATGGCGGACGCATCACTCGGTGCCTAAAACCATTCCTACAAATTGATACTCCCAGCAATTTCGTCAACCTGCTGCTTAAGGACAACACACGTAACGAAGTTAGGTTTACAGAATTTCGTCCCAAATCAAGTCAACTGTAATCCCCGGTCGCCATTTGAAGTTCTTCCACTAGCGATTTCGTCGAAAATCAGCGTGACAAGGAAGCCACTCGTGACGTTAAATCTCTTCCAGTAAGCTACAGCAAGGCAGGGAGCCAAAGTCCCCATGAATCTGTCAAATGGTTGTTGGTTGCCACACTACAACCGGTCATCAGATACCAGTACAGGAAAAGACGAATCATTTGAGAATTTCCAATCGACGATACCATATCTCAAAATGATCTTTCTCGTGATCAGTCTCTTGGAAGGAATTGGACCATGCCATCTGCCATTCTCTGAAAAATGTTAGATCGTCTAGGGATGAACCCACTACACATTACAAGCACCAGTCGCCAGAATTTAATAGCCGGTAGCCAAAACATGTTGCTAAAACAGCCTCTGGTCACTAGCGCATCGCCAATCACCGTTCGTGAATGTTCCCTTAAGTATGCAAATGTTCCGAGTCCAAAACGCATTCGCCATTTGTTTCTTCATTGTTTCTCTCAGGATAGAAAACTGGAGTCTAGTTATGGTGAAATCCACAGCAGTTTTTCTGCACACAGCATACTTAGAATTGAATCTAGGGCGGATCAAACGAGGCAGATGAACACGGCGACAAATCCAATTCCAAGCATAGCAACGGCCTGGAATCTTAACTTTTCAAGGAGTGTGCTGGAAAACGTGGTCCGAATTGTTTATTACTGCTATAACTAGGACAGTTTTGCAAAGAGAAACCTGTTGAGCCGCCGGAAAATGACGATCCCTCAAAGGTCTCCTATGCACGCCAGGATGATGTACACAACAGACGCAGAACTTGCTTCCGCAATCCCACATTGTTGTTACAGTCCCTTTAAGACCCCGGTTAGCGTGTATGCGAAGGACAAAAACCGATCATTGTAGGTGCATATTTCTTAAGACAACGTGGGTCAGAAGGTCTTTTTTTGGCCCCGAGTACTTCACAGCCCCCAAGCCAAAAACATTACCACGTACAAGGAAGCTGAAGTGCTCCACAAAGAAGTCTAGGGAGTACGACTCGTTTCTGACTAGAACAAATACAATTCGCATACCAACAAAACAGTTGGGAGTAAGAGTGCATACCTCCCATACCGACCTTGTCTACTCAAGATCAACCCTCGTGTCATTCCTCAAGATAACCCAGGTATACTGTGACCCTACTGTATTAGACGAGTGCTTACTTTTAATGAAGCTAGCTTCAGACCACCAGAAAGATTGCGTGGATTAGGGAGCAAGGTCTGTGGTCGCCAGCGTCTCGGGAACTCCTTATTAGGGGCACCCAATATCCTGAAGGATACCATAAGCAAGTTTAGGTTGTTACCATTCCATCCCATTTAATCGCAAGTTACTAGAAATTGCACTTTCCCTTATCGTACACCTCGGAAGTATCCTTCAGGACCGTATTCGTTTCACCCTTGTCATTCTTCAGGAATCTGCCAGGAAGGCACATCCGTGGGAAACTGAATGTTTGGGCAGAACAGCTGTCGAGGAAACGTCTGACACTGCCGGGAGAGTGGAGACTTCACCCGGCTGTGTTCTAGATTGTTCGTGACTTAGCTCAATCCAACTGTGGATCTGTTCGCCACACGCCAGAACTCTGCTGAAGAATTATGTGTCACTGTTAACCAGACCCAAGGGCATGGGCCTAAGGTTGCACAAAGTATTCAGTGGGCAGGATCTCGGCCTACATGTTTTCCTCTGTTCACACCGATTCAACAAGTCCTACACAAGATCCGGCTTTCTCCAGGTCAATACGTACCAGTTGTACCCCGGTAGTCGGTGGCGGCATGGTTTGTGAATCTCCTCGATCTAACCCAGAAGGATCCCATCGAAATATGCATTGATAGGTCTTAGTGTCACAGCACCAATGGAAGAAGCTGCACCCCATCCTTGGCATGCTTCTTCATCACTCGTTGGGACTGTGAAAGGGAAACTAAAAGCCTATGGATTTTTATCTGCGGTGGTAAGGACTCTTTGATACTAGAGTCAAGTTCCGTCACTCATTTGGGAGGAGAAATGTGAAAGGATAGGCATTAACTGACGTCAGCGTGTTAGGATGAACGGAATGCGATGGCATTTTCGACGGCTGGGTAAGCGGACTGGCATTATCATACAATTGTGTGACCTAAAATCCCCTAAACAATACCAGTAGTAGCCTGCATATTTGTGCTGCTTTACTTAGACATAGATTTTGCTATGTGGTTTCAGCGTGTGTTTTTGATTTTGGATGCAAAGTCGTAAAACTGCTCAACTGCTATTGGGTGGCTTCACCACACAGCATAGGCAACACCTAAGGTGAGAGGCGTACACGTAAAACAACTTTTTTGGAATGGTACTGCAAACGCAAGGTGGATTATCCCTCTCACGGCCGTTCACGTTAGAAACGTGATATGAAACTTGTCTATTGCCTCAGAGCTTCATCTATCATGGTATGTGAGGCCATGTGAAATGTCGGTTCGAGTGGTGTAGAGTGGTAAACCTGAAACCGTGCGACCTCGTCAGTCGCTGTTCCAACAAAGTTCTGAAGGGTTGTTTGCCAAAGGACTGCCCGCAAACTTGGGCTCGGTGATTTTAAATCGTGCCGTGTTACTATATGGAAAGAGGATGTTTCGTCTATCTACCTTGTGTCACGACTAATCCAAACATTTGGAAGCCTGCGACCAAGGGTTAGACACCTGTTCCATGCATTGAACGTACCATTAGTCTTCACAAGCCTCTGTTGACCACCACGTGAATCCCTCAGGGAGGCATTGTTAGTGCGTGCGTGATCCAGAAGACTAAGCTTCGTGGTAGCCATGCCCTCTGCTTCAACCCTTCATTTCAAGACAGATATTCCTGGCAAAACCTATAGCGAGTGTGGCCCTAGTCGGTAAGAAGACATTAGAGTGCCCCATCTGCGCACTGCGGTTATATCTAGAAACATCTGTGTCTGCGAAGGGGAATCTGAATAGATTAAAAAAAAGTGACAACGTAGTGAAAGTTGATCTCCTGCTAAAAAAAAAGTGTTGTAGATAAAGAGTGCATAGTTGCAGAGATAAATATGCATATGAATCCTCCGTGGATTGCCTGGCCATTCCGGAAAGTATAGAGTCCACGAACTATGTGCACTAACAGCTTCTGGGCATTTTCATTCAGTGTACCCATTACTTTGATCTCCTTTGCCTGCTCCTGAAAACACCACGCAGATTCTATAAGCCACTGCTATCGTGAATGGGGAGATGTATTCAGTTTCACTACCCCGCACGTCTTAGCTTGAAATACTTTTTTGCCAAGTAGATAATCCCTTGGGAAGGAAGAGCAAGTTTTTTTTTTTAGTCATAATTTCGAGAATTATGTTTAAAATTACTGCTCATGTTTCACAAAGAAGACACTATCTATGACTTTCTAATTTTCGGCCTTCCTCAGGCACTTGGACAAAAGTTTTGGCCTCCGTATGCTTCTACATTGTCGTCTGCTTCAAATTTGTAACTGATGCTCCTCGTGGCCTCCCATATTTTGTGGGTAGCGTCCTCGCTGGCTCATCCAGTTCCACTTCCTGTCAAGCTGTTTTCAGGTCTCTCCCAATGACGTTTTCGGTCCTTGAATATTCATTAAGGAAATGCCTCCAATTTCGTGCAGTAGAATGGCAATTGATTCTAAGCATCTCAGATGACGGTCTTTTTTAGAATTCGACGTCACAAGTAGCCAGCCAGCCACCGGAAATTAGCAAGCCATAGATAGTGTCTTTGTGAAACATGAGCTATAATTCTCGAAATTTTGACGAGAACTTTCACAGTAACATATCAATTGCTCTTTCGCTTGCTGAAACCGTATTTGTTTCGCACTTGACAGTAACATACATGTTTACGTCTGCTAAGCTTAGGTTTCAAAGGAACTGTGTTCCTCAGGCTACGACATCACCGCACTTCGTCGTGATCGTTCGTCACATTTGACATTTTTAAATAACGATGTGACATTTTTAAATAACGAACGATGTTTTTCTAGAGAGCAAGTTTAGAAGTTTAGTTAGTAGTGGTATATATACCGTAAATCGCCTAATAAACGCCCTGGCTTTGTTAACGCCCGCCCCCCAAAAATGCCTTATGGTCACAAATCGGATAGTAGCTTTATTAACGCCCCCCCCCGCGGGGGGGGGGGGGGGGGGGGGGGGAAGGGGGGGGGGG
>JAHWFP010158545.1:0-10430 GCA_023313725.1 Lithobius niger | reverse complement strand
CTTTTAAATGTGGGAGAACCTCAGTGTGAGGACCTCTACCCGCATGCGGGATGTCAGTGCGAGGCCAGCTCTACGTAGCGTGTTTGGTTAAAGCTGTAGGCTCGCTCAAGTGGCGTTTGGCCGATTGCACTTTTCCAACACGTGAGTGCTGCGATCTAAGGGCACAATCTATGAAAATGGATTGGAGAATTAGGTTGAAGGAACGAATTGAGGTAGAGTGTTCGATGCGTGATAGGGTAGGAGGTCTTGGCAGCCAAACCCCCCTTGAAACCAGAGGCACTCCTGATCACCGCAATTCCGGAATTCTGCTGAATGTTTGAACATTACTAGCCCAGCAGGTGAGCAGTTAAAGGGTAAAAACGACTCTTTTCTGTAAACTACAGAAGGTAGTGGAGGGAGCGCCAATTTTTTTCTCTCCTTCACTAACCGTCTGGTTGCTGGACGTGCTTTGCACAACTTTGACGGTGGCTACCATTTGCTCGTCTGCTCGAGAGGGCATAACCGATAGATGGGACCACCAGGAAGTCATCGGAGGGACGTGTGGGGCACGTGTGTGGCTGTGTGGAAGACGAAGAAGATGGACTTGGTGTTCTTGGACTTTGGGGAAGTTTCTTCAAATTGTGCGAAGTTTGGAAACTTGGAAGCAGTTCGGACGTTTGTTGTTTGGTGCAGGAGGACTGCATGTGTGGTGCGACAGCACAGATAGGACTGTGTTGTTGGTGGAGGTAGCTGCGATGCCGACCATGCCATCATGGGCGGAAGTAGCTGTGGAGGAAGATGGTGGCCACGAGTGAAGGCAACCATGTGGTGTTTGGACGCTCGTGTCAGAGTGAGTGGAGTAGAGATAGGACGCTCATTTGGAGTGATGCGCGATATTCTTCGGTGAAGTTTGCTGCGAAAGGGCGTACGTTGGAAATGCTAGTCCGACGATGGATGTTCGATATAACTGTCCTAGGAGGCATGGGCATGGTGGGCCTGCACGTTCCCCGGTGGGACCCTTGAGTGGACAACTTGGACAAATCCGTTGTGTGCACAGTGTTGAAGATGAGTGTGTGTGCAAATTTTTCTCTTGTACCGTTGCTTAGCAACAGTTGTTCTGCGTGGTGGTGCACGATGTGTTGGGATGGTGGAAGAAGCTCTTCAGGGGAGGACTTTGTCGGAAAGCTACAGGTGGAGGGAGTAGTTGAGCGTAGGTCCACTATTGGCAGCCCACTGGGAAGCGCCGTGGCAGGCAGTTGCTTCGTCTGCAGGTGGCAAAAGATGAGGGATTCTTCTGATGGCATTGGAAACCGGACGACAGTGAAGTGCACTATTCATGACTGTTACGTCGTGGTGTTGTTTCGTTGATTGTTGTTACGAAGGACACTTGTTACGTTTTCGGCGGATGGACTGTTAAGTTTGAGTTCTGCGGAGAAGACGTTGGTGGTGTTTTTTGTTACGTTTTTGGTTTGAATTTGTTTTTGTTAAAGTTCATTGTTATTGTTAGGTTTTTGCAGCTTTGTTAGAAAAGGAAGTTGCAAAAGATTGTTGTTAGGGAAAGTCTTGAAACTCTGTAATTAGGGCTTTTTCTTGAATAAATTGTTTTTCAATCCTGATGTTTAAACAACTTACAGGATAGTTAGGCAATGCATTGCGTTATACCTGAGGACGATCTCTCCTTTGCCTGGGCAAACACTTAGGGGAGGGGATATGTAACCGGCTTACATGATCGGCAGCACGCAACTCACGCAGCAAACACTTCGTAGCTCGACTTGCCTCAATCATGGCGGCCTGCCAGCCTTCCAACTACTGCAGACTCAGGAATTGGACAGCTGCCAGCTGCCAGGTGGAGACACGGGTCCCCTGCAACCCAGTTGGAACCGGATCAAGCCTGTTCGCCAGTAGCCTCAGGCAAGAGCCCGTTGTTCTCCAGAGTATAAAAGAACCCTGGAGTCGACGGCTCGAGCTAGTTAGTGTGTGGGATCTGACTGAAAGGTTGGATCCCTGACTACGAGGTGCAGCAGAAGGATAAATTCTGCTGATAGCCTAATATGTAAACGCTATGTGCATAGTCCCCTAGCTATGCAGTAAGGAGTGAATTAGGATCGAACATTGTGCCTTGTGAATAATCGTCCACTTCCTTAGCGACCTTACACACGCGTGCTTGGCTTCATTCTATCCAAGGACGGTATACTTCCGGATCCAAAGAAAATCGAGGTGATTGTAAACATGAAGTCCCCTAGGAAGATCAAGGAGCTCAGGTCATTTTTGGGTGTCACGGGTTTCTTCCGGCGATATGTATCCGGCTATGCGAAAATTTGTTTACCACTTTTCAAGTTGCTTAAAAGTACCAGTAAGTGGAGCTGGAATGATGAATGTGAGCAAGCTTTTCTAGAATTAAAGCAAAAATTAATTTCTGCGCCAATTCTGGCACAACCTAATTTCGATCTTCCTTTCGTAATAAGGTGTGACAGTAGCAATTTTGCGTTAGGAGCAGTCTTATTGCAAGAAGGGTTAAATGGACCTCGTGTTATCAGTTACGCCAGTAGAGCGCTGAAAAATGGGGAATTAAAAATGGCCGCCGTCGAGAGAGAAGCTTTAGCCGTGCTCTGGTCAGTAGAACTTTTTCGTCCATACGTAGAAAGTACGAAATTTACCGTTATCTCAGATCACCGTTCCCTCGAATGGCTTAAAATAGCGAAAGATCCTACGGGGAGATTATCTCGGTGGGCTTTGAGACTTTCCTGCTTTGATTTCGAAATTAGGTATAGACCAGGAAGTTCAAATGCTGTAGCAGACTGTTTGTCTAGGCAGACTCTTCTCTTAACAAGCGGCACACTAGGTGAGGATGATCTGAAAATGATTAAAGAAGCTCAAGCCAGTGATCCAGTGATTAAAATGGTTTTGGCATTTTTAACTGATGGCACGAAATTCCCTTTGACCTCGGAAGGGAGGAAAGCAAGAAGAATATCGTATGGTGTTTCGATTAAAAATGGTATCCTAGGAAGAACCTTTAGTGATAAGATTGGGGAGTCTGGTTTCAGGATAGTAATTCCAGCAACTGAGCGAGCCAGATTAATAGTTAGAGCACACCATAATCCAGCTCTGGCCCACCATGGGATAACCAAAACGGTGCTGTTCTTGCAAAACTTTTGCACTTGGTATGGTATGGTTCGAGATGTGGCATCTTACATCAGACGCTGTCACAAATGCCAAACGGCCAAAAATGACCATACTGGTCGCAAGGGTGCGATGGGGGCAGCCCCTATCCCTCAACTTCCGGGTGATGTCTACTGTTTAGACCTCAGTGGGCCTTTCCCGAGGAGTAGCAAGAATAACCGCTTTTTGCTGGTATTAATGGACACTTTAACCAAATTCTCAGAAGTTTTTGCATTAAAAGATGCTAAGGCAACTACGGTTGCAAATGTATTAGTAAGAGAGGTTTTTTCCAGATATGGTGCCTGTAAAAAATTAGTCAGCGACAATGGTAAATCTTTTTTGAATTCCACTCTTAAAGCATTGTCGAGGTTGTTTGGCATTAAACAAAAATTCCTGTCATTTTACTCGCCTTCAGGAAATCATTCGGAGAGACTTATAGGCACCATAAAATCTCTTGTAAGAGCGAGGTTGGGCGTAAATCAAAAAAAGTGGGATGAGGATTTGCACCTTATCGCAATGGGTCTTAGAGCTGTCAATTCCTCTGCAACAGGTTTTCCACCAGCATTACTCCACCATGGAAGAAATCTAGTTATCCCGGGTCAATTTGATCTGAATAAGAATGCAGATTTAGAGAACAATGCTGCCGTATGGGCTTCCCAATTGTCAAATCGTTTACAAGCAGCAATAACCTTAGCAAGAGATTCACTAAGAGAACAACAGGAAAAACATCGAGCGGTTGATGAAGTACGAAAACCGTTGAAGTTTCGAGTAGGGTCGGAAGTCCTCAGTAAAGCCCACTTCAAAAGCTCCAAAATCAAAAATTTTACGTCCAAGCTCGCCTTACGCTGGAAGGGACCTTTCTTGGTATACGAGGTAGTAACTCCCCTAACATACCGCTTGGAGGATCCCGTGACGGGGAAGAAGTTAAAGGGTACCTATCATCTGGAACAACTTAAAGCCTATGTAAGATAGGTGCATTTTGGGTTTTAAGCTGGTCTGCTCCTTTTGACATAGCACTCAATTTTGTTAGTAATTATTGTACAAACTGTAATCTAGTTACCTGTGAGCCCAAAAGAGGGCTCGATTTTAAAATTCGTTCCGAGGTGGAAACATGTAAATGTTGTGAATTGTTATTCGTAAGTCCAACAGAGGGCTTGATTTTAAATTTGTTCCGAGGCGGAAACCATGTGTTTGTTATAGTTACTTGTATACTCGATTAAGAGTATGGTTTTAGACTGTTCTCGAGGTGAGAAAAATGTTTGTTTAAAGTTGTTTGTGTGCGCAACTGAGTGCACGTTTTTACTGCATGGTATGAATCATATTAGATATAATTGGTTTCCCCCCCCCCCCCGGGTTTTTTTTTCCAAAAAAAAAAAAAAATTTTGTTTGATTTGTGTCGTTGTGATCGTCATTTGTTAAGGGTCTCGTGTTCAATTTCGTTTTCTTTTCCTCCTTTCTGTTTCCCTGGGATAAATGTGTATGTAGGAGTGAGGGTTTGAATGGTCTGTAAATAAGAGAAACCAAAATTGTGTTGCGGTGTATGGGAGCGGTCGGTTTTTTTCCTAAAGGTGCCATAAAGATGGTAGATTCAAGGAGAATTTCCTTTTTGCTTCTTTTCCATGTAAATGAATACTGAGCTCCTTTGTCTCAATTTTTATTTTAGGATCTAAGAATCTTGTACTGATTTTTCGTTTCATGGCTAACCAGAATATAATAACCTAGGTTTTTGTAAATGCATATTACTTTATAAGAATTGATTTAGTAAGCCAGGCAAGATCCAAAGAATTACTCTTGGAGTGCTGGGAAATGGGAATATGGAAGTACTTTATAAATATTCCTAATTTGCACTTCTGAACAGGGGCGTCAGGTTTTATGCCGCTTCTTGTTCAAAATAAGTGTTTTGTTTGTCTTAATTCGTATTGAGTTTGAGTATCAGTATTGAATGGGTACAATTTTTTCACACCTTTATGAATAAACTGAAATCACACTTTCAATTCGATTCAGGTGCGAGGTAAAAGTTTTTTTCACTGGACGGATTGGATAGTGTCGGGGAAAATTTTTCTTGTCTGGCAGCTAGGATTCCTTACTCAAAGAAAAAAAATAGAAAATTGAGTGATTGTTGAAGTAGTGTCTAACGGGGTGTGGAAGTTTATGAAAGTTAATGTTTGACATTTCAATTGATATTCTGATAGGGATAAGCCTAAACAGGGTTTAATAAGTTTTTTTTTTTTTGTTTTTTTTTGCATAACCTTGTTAGGAATGAATGAATATAAAATTTTTAAGCTAGGTTACCTTATGAACTGGTAAGTTTTCTTACTTAACGAAATCGTAAGACCAGTCAGTTCTAAATCTTTTTCGACATTTAAAGGCCCTCTTTATTGGATCTGGACGGGTGAAAGTGGGGACACTTTCTCGTTAAGAGAGGGGGGCTTCTGTCGTGATTCTTCGTGGTTTATCACCATCGATTCACTCTTTGCCTGGTGCCTACGGTAAGTGTGGTCGTGGGTACGAAACATATCGGCATCCATGAAGCAATAGCTGCATGTATATTCTAGGATTGGTCTGACGTAATATTTGATATTACGATGTAACTTATTATTTAATTGTCTTGTTATGGTTATTTTGTTGTGGAAATGTTTTATTGGGTTTAATGCCTTAATACTTTTAATAATTCTCTTTAATCAGATCTACTATTTTACCCCAAGTTTTACTAAATCCAGTAGTTATCCTTTATGCAAATTTCGTTTCTGGGTTATAAACGACTTGTTCCAAAATCCGGGAGCCATTCCCGAGACCGACTTTCTCCAGCCCAGTTCCGTTTCACCACATCAGGGAAGCCTAAGATCAGATGGGGGCCGGGCGAGGCTGCTCTGCAACAATCGGCGTAATTAGACGGACTTCTCCAGGAATGACGTTTCACGTCCTACGTCACGTCGATTCGTGGGGCAACGAAGACAAGATGGCGAGCGAAATCAGTGCGTCTCGTATGCTGCGCTAAAAGCCTAATCCTGTGCAATCCTCCTTCTCCGTCAACACCAACTAAAGATGTTTCCTCCAGCCTTAACTGAATTTGGTCAACCTGAAGATGCGGCTACATTTCAAGGTAATGACGAATAGCTACTACTAGAATTTATCGTTATTAATGCGTCGTAACGGAGACGCGTGTGTAGTGGTGCATCTATTCGCATTTATCACCGTACTTTTCCCAAGGTTATCGAGGAAGCCGCTAGGAAGCCATTAAAGGAGTTGGCCGGTAATATTCTTGTACGAGTGAATAAGAAGGCTTGATAACGCTAACCTGTGTTCGTTTGTATTGTTCGCAGAAGGCTAGTGCTTGCCAGGGGCGAAGATTTAGTGCGTTGAAGTCGCCGTGTTTTTCCCCCTTTAATATCTGGAGCTGCCGGTTAAAGTGGAAATAATATTAACCTGGCGTTTAATCTAGTGGGGTGCCTGTTAACGTTTTCCACGCCAGCATAGCAATTCTTGTTCGAGAAATTGGTCCCGATAACTACTTTGTGCCGATGTTGTATTTTACCTCAATAAATGTATATGTATTTACCGGGAGATACCCTCTAATCGTAGCGTTGAAGTATGCGTTTTATTAGGTCTAGCCGGTATTATTAACCTGTTCCTCCTTCTTCGAACCTGGGCCTATCCCTCCAAAAACCCCTCACCTACTCCCCCCCCGCGAGAGGCCGGCCAGCGGGCGTAACGTCGCCTGGGCGGGGGGGGGGGGGGGGGGCGGGCCCGGGTCCGAAGAAGGCTAGGACAATGGGGGCTTGTTAATCAAACGGTTTTTTTCCAAAAAAAAAAAACAAAAAAAAGACAAGTAGTTAGGGGTGACTGTAGTTCATTTGTTATGCCTTTACGTTAACAAAACAAAAAAAAATAACTCGGTGGGGTGCGCGGGAGTTGACAAGTGGAATTTTCTTGGTGGTTTTTGGTGGGTGATTAAACGCGTTAAATGTTGTTGTGTGCCAACATTTAGGAACAAATACTTCTCCGTTACGTTTAGTAAGGGAAAAAAAAGTGGGGGAAAGCCGGGAACTTGGCCTCTTAGGTTTTTTCTCAGTTTTGTGTAGGCTTGTTTTGTGTACTCTAGATTACGGTGTTTATTTCCTTTCTTTCATTCAGTTACTGATGGCAGTAATTGGTGATTATAAATGTGTTAGGGCTCCCCTTTAATTAACGTTTTTCTCTTTAATCGATAAATTTAGACAGGATTGATGGTTTCCACTAATGATAAGCCTCCGAAATCGTTCTTTTACGTCATGTGTGTCCCTGTTGGGTGATAAACTGTCATACCCTTAGTATTTAATTTATTATTTCTATTTTTCCTTTGTAGTTTGCACGGTTTTCTAGAGTTTAGCGTTTTGTTTGTAGCATGTGAAAGTTTCCTTGTTGGCACATTTTTTTTTTATGTCGCATCGAATTTGAGATTTGAAAAAAAAAAAATTTTTGGTTCGGTGCTAATTTTGTTGTATTTTTTTTCTGGTTGCATCATGGAATCGCCGTTCGCCTTGGACTTGAATGTTTCGGAAACGACTGTGGGTGCAAGTCAAGGAGTGATTGATGCTGCAGAAGTTATTCTAGGTAGGCCAGATTATTCAAATGTCACGCTAAGACGTACTAAGGGAATTAAACCTAGACTTTCAGATATGTCCAGAACCACTAGGGAGAGCCTTGTAATGTCGAATTTTGAGGATGATTTTGACCCGGAAATGGTGGGTAGATCTTTAGCAAGAACGACGAGGGGTTTTGACTATGAATTTGTTGCGCCTAGATGTGCGACGGGAAAATTTAATGCGAGCGTCTCGCAAAATGTTCCACCTCCCCCTCCCCCTCCGATAGATTCCGTAGGAAATCGTAAACATCCCCCTCCCCCCCATACGTTTCTTTTTGAGGGGGCGGCAAATCAAGCCGGTCTTGAAACTGAAAAAGAGATGGACAGTGACGAACAGAGTTTAGCGGATTTATTAAGGAATTTTGGTGGTAATAATACAACCGAGGAAAACCGCAACAAGGGAGCCTCGGGTGGTAATTTTTTTCCTTGGCGTGATCCAAATGGTGACGGTTAACATCCGTCCTAACGTGGTTTTCTTTGAATAGCTCGGCAAGTTCGATAAACAAGAGGGTGATCATAATTCGGGACGTGTAAATGCTGAGGATGGTAATACTCAACCTAGTGATTCCTTGTTGGTACAAAAGAAAGAATTAGAAAAATTACTTGCATATAAGGTTTTATGGGAAAACCATGTTCAAGAAAAAAACGCTTCTGTAAATCGTGTTCGAGACTTACCACGTAGTTGGGTACCCAGAGTGGATTTAAAAAAATTCTCGGGAATTGATATTGACCATAGTGCATCGGATTTTTTGCGCGAATGCGCCATTGTTATGCAAACTTTGTCAATGCCAGCAGAGATATTTCTGCGAACTTGGATCCCTACCCATTTAACAGGTTTTGCGTTAAGGTGGTGGGAGGAGGAAGGTTTTTCGGTGAATTGACCGGAGTTTGAGTTGCGCCTCAAAAGGAAATTTACGAATGAATCCCAACAAGAAAGTTTGGCAGATAAAATGTTTTGATACTCCACTGAGAGAGGTTGATTTGCTGAGACTGGTGTTAGCTCATTTAGCTTCCACATTGAGAGCAATGCTGTCAAGCCATCAATTTAAAACTGTTGCACAATTACGGGATGTTGCTTCTCGTACCCAGAAGCATATGAAAGTGGCTATGCAAGATTCTAGAGGGACAGGGTGTGCAAGTTTTTCTTTTTCTCAGAATACCAAGTCAACTCCTCGTAACTCTAGTGATATGCCGTCAACCACAAATAACCGGGTCAATTCACCTAATATTACTTCTCTCCCCCCTCCCCATGTCGGTTCAGCAGCCACAAACGGGAACAGAAGAGGAAGATTAGTTTGTTGGAGATGCCGAAAAGAAGGTCACGTGTCTTGAGTATGCCCAGCCCCGACTCCAGTGGAGCCACTTACCAACAGTGACTCGGGAAACTAAATAGCCCGTCTACAATTGGTGCAAGTGTAGCAGAAGGGTTGAACCGCACCTGCATGATTGGGTCGAATTTGAAACCAATTTTGGGTTTAAAACCTCTTGTACCCCTAGTTACGTTTACAGTCACCTCGACAGCAGTTTGGGACAGTGGAAGCGTGTATTCCTTGGTGGACGATAATTTCTTGTCATCATTGGGTGAAGATTTAATCATTAATCCCCTACCTTTGAATCTTGTTGCGGCGAATGGAGAGTTAGTGTCAACAACAGGTTGGGTGTCTTTAAGCATTACTTTACCGGGTAAATGTTTCACTTTTCCGTTTGTAGTGTCAAAATCTGCCCCAAAGGTTTATTCTGGGAACGGACCTAATGTCTGAGGCAAAAGTTGTTCTTAGTTTTGATGAGAAGACATGGTGGTACTCAGATTTACCACAATTGCGTTACAAATATCTTGAAACTTTAAGTGAGGCACCGACGTGTAGTTTTATCGATACCCAGGCTAGGTGGCAACCCATTATTGATAAGGCTAATGTATCAGTGGATGAGAAATATAAATTGTCTGAAATATTTCAGAAGCACTCTAATGTTTTCCGGGAGGGACTGGGAAGCTGCAGGACGGCAGAGATGCATATTGAGACTACCCATAAACGCCCTATTTTCACTAGGCCTTTCCCAGCTAACCCAGTAAAGTTAAGAGAGCCCCATAAAGCAATTAATAAGTTACTTGAAGAAGATAGGATTGAACCCTCTAACAGCCCGCATTCGAGCCCATGTTTCCTTAAACCAAAACCAGAGGGTGGATTTCGTTTTTTAGTAGATTTTAGAGCGATAAATTCCGCTACGGTCCCTGACTCGTATGCATTACCCTCCATTGATTTGATTTTGGCACAACTGGGTACCCCTAAATATATTACTACCATAGATTTAAAATCAGCCTATCACCAGATACCATTGGATAAGGAGTCTCGAAAATATGCAGCCTTTAGCATTCCTGGAGCTTCATATCAAAGGAAGTATATCGTTTTTGGGTTACGGAATGCTGGCAAAGTTTTTCAGCGTATGATGGACGAACTCATGAGGAATGACGAGTTTCAGGGATTATTCCTTTACATGGACGATTTAATTCTGGTCAGTGATTGTAAAATTGAACATGCAAAGAAGCTGGACTTTGTGTTGGGTCGGCTCAATTTTGCAAATCTTACGGTAAACGTCGAAAAATTCCATCTTTGTTGCGCAGAAACACGTGTAACCGGCTTACATGATCGGCAGCACGCAACTCACGAAG
>JAHWFP010158544.1:0-14942 GCA_023313725.1 Lithobius niger | reverse complement strand
AGTTTGGCTCACTTCGCAGACCAACGAGCCGTTGGATTTAAATGGAGAAACGCTCACGGTCCATCTTCATTTGAGATCTACGAGTTAAATAAAAATAATAAATAAGGATAAAAAAAAACAAAATGCTCGTGTTTGGAAAAAAAAAGGGAAAGGACTATTTCTTAATTTTAAATCTATTAATAATAAAAAAGCAAGCGGTTTGACGCCTAGAAACAAAGCATTCATCAAATTCATAACGACATCCAGAAAATGAGCGTAGTAGAAGATTACTTAAAAATCAACGAACCTTTGGAGTACGATTCATCGGTCGAGTCTTACACTTACCACGAATACAATCCCATTGTTGGCTCTAATCTCAACAACGTAAATTCAGAAATCCGAATACATGTAGAAAACCAAGACTTATTTCTGCACGTTGCCAAATTAAAGGGAGGTTGCTGAAGGATGATGACTCGGATTACACGGACGCCGACGAAGCTAGTCTTATTAATAATGCTCCCATGTTCCTGTTTTCTAACATCAAATACCATCTAGGCGAAAAGCAAGTCGACGAGTTAAATTATCCGGGGTTTGGTACTCTGATGAAGGGACTGCTCACCTATGGCTCGGCGGAGCAACCGGCTCTGTTCGGCCAGTGCTGGGCGCTGGACAGCGCGGCGTCGGTCGAGGCCGATCTAACCGACAACTTGGGATACAAACAACGCCACGCGTCCATCATCGTTGAAACAACTCCCAAGGGAAGCTTTACCTTCGCCATCCCTTTGAAACACGTCATGGGATTTTTCGAAAATTACGATAAGCTAATCTACGGAACCAAACACGTGCTGACACTCATTTGCACGAGTGACTCGAATGCCATCTTCAAGGCAGCGGCCACGGGCAATGGCAAAGTCATTTTGAACAGCATCAGCTGGCTCGTTCCGCACGTGACGGCCTCGGACGAGCAAAAACTCAAACTGTACAATCTCATCGACCATGGGGCGACCGTGGATTTGGGATTCAGGCACTGGCATTACGATAGCTGCGTGCTCCCTCAAAATACTAGCTTCACTTGGCGCGTGCTTACTACTTCGGCGGTCGAGAAACCTAGGTGGATAGTTCTAGCTTTCCAAACTAACAGGCAGGACTCTTTAGTTAAAAAACCCGGCGTGTTTGACCACTGCAGTCTGCAAGATGCTCACGTGACTCTAAATTCCGAGCGTTACCCTTTTCTCGATTTAAATACTAATTTTGCCACTGGAGAGTACGTGGGCTTGTACAGAATGGTGCAGCAATTTAGGCAGCTTTGCTACGACACCAACGATTTGAGTTTCGACTTGCTTCAGTTCAAGAAAGCCTATCCTCTCGTGGTGTTGGATTGCTCCAAACAGTCCGAGAGGCTTCAATCTGGAATCGTGGACGTACAAGTCAAACTGAAGTTTAGAGCGGCAGTTCCTGCAAATACCACCTGTCACGCTCTGCTCATCGGGGATAGGAAAATGAATCTAAAGTTGGATAGAGGCAAAGTCGAAGTTGTTTACTAACTAAATGATAATAATGAAAGAGGTAATATGGCACTCAAAACAAAACCGTGAAAAAAAAGGGCGGGTTTTTGCCGCTAGGACCGATTTTAACCGGGATCGGAGGGTTGGCTGGCGGAACTGCGGGGGTGGTATCTGCCGTGAAAAAAGCACAAAATGATGCACAAATTCTTGCTGAACTCGTGCGACACCACAAGCAAGTGGAGGGTTCCGGCACGAAGAAGAAAAAAAGAAGCAAAAGAAATCGCCCCGTGGCAGAGGTCTTTACTTGAGACCACCCAGGGTTTAATCGACTTTGATAAACCTTTAACGAACTTTGATTTGAACAGATTGGCAAGATTAATGAAAATTCCAAAATTTAGAGATACTTTTAGTAAGGACATGCTTCCCTTAAAACGTTGGCCTACTGGCGAAAATGGAATCGTAAATTTGGAAGATTTCCACGACGGAGAAGGAAATCACTGGGTAGCCTATTCCACCGTTTCGGGAGAACCCTGCTATTTCGAT
The DNA here is from genome assembly GCA_023313725.1 of Lithobius niger. Classification (NCBI taxonomy): domain Eukaryota; kingdom Metazoa; phylum Arthropoda; class Chilopoda; order Lithobiomorpha; family Lithobiidae; genus Lithobius; species Lithobius niger. Next base: position 12,915 of record JAHWFP010158544.1, on the reverse strand, counting down.
AGTTTTGGCAACATGGGTTCTCCCCGGTCCGTAGTTAACTACTTGGGACCGGGAATTAAGTACAATTACGAACGCGTACAAAATTTTGACCAGATTTGGTGCTGACACTTTTGCTTATTTTTCCTAAGTGCCTTCTCTAAGGCACGTAATTACGAAGCTGTTTTAGACAGGATGAAAATCTATTGAAAAATGACGTGCAAATCTAACTGGAAATTAACGTCTTCTGGGTGAAACTCTTCGAGTGTCTCTACCGCGATGAGCAAATTTTTTTCTATTATGTACGGATGTTCGAAAACGGTAACTGTCGAATGTTCGTCCTTTAGTTTTGTAATGTAAAGGGCTCTCGTACCTATTTTACATTTAGCAACGAGTGCAACACTCGGATCGCTGCAGTATAAAATTGCTTAATGAATTAAACCTGGACTCGTACACACGAAGCTCTAGAGAGGACCGGAATTAACGAACCAATCGCTCTTTTTTTCCAAAGGGCTTTTCATGCAGAAACTGATCAGCATGAAACTGTTTTCATGCACAAATTTCCTCGTAGCCGCGTTACTCGGTAAAGTAGGTTTGCTTAGATTTCTAATCGGTTTGTTCGTGGCATTAAAGTATTTTTTTTGCTCATCTTGTAACAAGCAATTGCTGTCGATAAATACCTTAGTGGCTGCATCGTTCGGTAAAGTGGGTTCGCTTAAATTTCTAATCGGCTTGTGCGTCGCGTTGAAGTATACTTTTTGGTCGTCTTGTAATAAACAATTCACTTTTGAAGCCGCGTCAGCAGCGTGCCGGGGGAAAGCTATGTCCTTAATTTGCTTCTTCCTCGCGTAGAAATTCCCGTCAGCATCATCTACGTACAACGTATTTTTTTCCATGCTAGAAATGGCGGAAGCCAACTCGTCGGTGAGAAGAGTAATGGCAGGAGGCAAGTCGGTTTTAAGTTTCTGAACGTCCTTTACCAGAGTACCGATCTGCGAATAATTTACTGCATCTTCAGTATCGATGCCGGCTCCAACTTTGGTTAAACGCTTACTTTGCATGTCGTAGTTGTTTTCGGGGTTAGCACGTACCCTCGTCTGGGCTGTCCTCTCGGACCGACTCCCATCACTTCGCCCCCTTCCCCCCTCGTCCTCTTCAATGCTTGTCCAAACTTATTGACCGACATCTTTTATTTAAATACGAGAAATTTAAAAAACGTGCCGCTGAGGTTTATTTCTAAAAAAAAAAAACTTCTCGTCTATAATAAAAGGAAGAACCTGAAAATAAAATAACAATAACCTCAAAATAAATAATAATAATAACCTCAAAATGTCTCAATCATCTTGGCAAACAAATCTTTCGAATCTCTTGCAAAAAAACTTGCTGAAAGTTAAGAGCGAGAATGGTACAAAGCTAAACAACGGTATAAAGTTTTCCTTGTCACCTTCCATCCAATTTAAAGATTTAAGGATTTGGGAAATCCCATTTCGGACGAAAAATCAAAGTGTAAAGGGTGGATTTCACCCATCGACCCGGAAACTCAAAAAGTGTTGAAAACTCTTAAACGCTATATTTGCAAGAAACTAGAGATCGACTTTGATGAGCAAAAACCCGTATCCATGACTATGTTCAATTATCCCAATTCTATGCACGCAGCTTCCTCCTGTTATCCTCATTGTGAAAAGGCGAACGAAGGTAACGGAGACAAACCGCTGTGTCTTAGAACTTGGGTGTACGAGAATATTCACAAAACTAGTGGGAAACTTAACAAGAATGTTATCGACAAACCCTGGTTTAACTTGCCGTCTTACAACGCTCTAAACTTGACGGAGGTCACTGGCAAAATTACCGTGGTGTACGTCACCGACGATTCTCCCAGCAACGTGAAATTGTGGTGCAACGTGGACTTAGGAGTAGCTCATTCCGATACTTCCAACGACAAATTTTCCGACGAAGACTTTATGGGTTTGGTATCTCTGTAAACATTAAACAAATGTGTAAGTAAATAAATAAGTAAACAAAAGCTATGGAAATTAAAAACTACGACTTTTTTGCGCCTAAGAAAGAACCTAAAAATTATCCATTCCTACCTTCGAATATCAGACGTTTAATTATAGGGCCCGCAAATTGCGGAAAAACTAACTTGTTGTTTAATTTTATCTGTAACAAAAGATGGCTCGACTACGACCGGTTATTTATTTACAGCAAAACTTTATGTCAACCAAAGTACAAAGCATTGGAGTCTCTGTTTGCTGAAATTGAGGAAAAAATAGAACGGAATGTTGCCTTTTTTCACGATTCTCAAATTGATTTAATTCCGCCCGAAGAACTGAACCCAAACTTTAGAAACCTGATTGTTTTTGACGATTGCCTTCTAGACAAACAAAAAAACATCGAACGTTACTTTCCTCAGGGACGTCATTCGAACGCCGATGTTTTTTATTGCAGTCAGTCCTACACGAGAATTCCTAAACAAGTGGTCAGAGACAACGCAAATTTATTAATCCTTTTCCCCGTCGACGAGCTCAATTTAAAACACGTTTACGAAAATCACGTTGGGCCCGATACGGAATTTTCGGACTTTAAAACGTTGTGTCAAAATTGTTGGAAAACGCCTTACGGGTTTTTATCGATAAACAAAACGTTAAACAAAGGGAGATATAAACGTACGTTTTTGCCTATTAAACAAAAGAATGGAGACAAAACGAGAAATCGCAAAACTCAAAAGACGTTTAACTAAAAACTTTTTAAATCAACGTTCGGAGGAAAGGGAACAAGAAGAAACGCTACAAGTATTTGTTAAACTGGTAGTAAGCACCCTGAAACCGAGACCGGTCCTCGGTGCAGCCACGCAAACTACGCCAATTAAAAACACTTTAGCCACACAAACTAAACCAATTAAAAACACTCTAGCCAGGCAAACTACACCGATTAAAATTTACAAAGAAAAAGGTAGTGATGATGAGGAAAGTTACGAAGATGACTACGAATCACTGGCTCTCTCACCCTCCCCTGCACCTAGTAAGAAAACATCTTTCGTTTACGGCCTCGCTCAATATTCAAGTCCGGCTGTAACTCCTATAATGAGAATTCCACCGCACTCCAAAACTGAATACGCGACAACGAGCACCGGTCCAAAATTCACCCCTACATATTCCGCAGTGCAAGCTAGACGCATTTCTACCCCATCCGAGCTTCCAAATATCATGACGCTAAGGTCCCTCGATAGTTTGTTACCTGGTCAAAATATTGGAGACACCGCTAAATATTTCTTGATAAAATTTTTCGAAAATTCCCAAGACACTGACCCAGTATTTGGATTACAGTGTGATAAGAAAAAAGGTGAGCTGACCTTCGGTAATAAAGTCGTTAAAATCTTTGAGAATGATATAGTGGTTGAGGGGGAGCAATACGTGGGAAGACGTGCGCTTTGGAATTTGTTAGTTTTCAAAAATTTGAATGAAAGTACCCTCGCGCCGGAAGTTAAAGCAGCTTACGCGGCCATGTTAAAAAATACTAACGCTATTTTTCAGAATAATGACCCAAAAACGAACAAACCCAAATCTAATCGTAGCACTAAATACAGGACTGTTATCGCTCCGATTTGGGAAGACATGAAGAAAACAGGGACAGGTATGGTTAAAAAAGCGGGTAGTAGAGTTGATTATAAATATTACGATAATCCTAATGTTTTAGTTAAAAGATTGAGACTTTTGTACAAATCTTGTTTAGCCGGTCATGATGGGCTTAGAAACGAGATGGTCGAAATTTTATCAGAAATGCAGCAAAGACAAATCATAACTGCTCGGGAAAAAAGGGTGGCTTATAAAAATTTAGGTTTAGGTTAAAAAAAAATCGTATATAAACAAAGAACCATGGATTCAAAAAATATCAAGATGAGGTATTGCGTCAAATGTAAACGTCGCACTTCCGACAGTGCCGAGCCATCCGTTATAATTACTGCAAAAAATAACAGGCAGATGCAAGTTGTTTTTTGCGGGGAGTGCGGGACGAAAAGAGCTTCCTTTATCAAGTCTGGGAAAGGAATCGTAAATAAAATCATAGATAAGTTACCGCTCGAGCTGCATATACCGGGCTACCTGTCGCAAATCTTGTTACTTGCATGTTTGCTGGGGCCAATGGCCAATCTTAAGTCTTGGGTGTCCATTCTTACATAGGTGGACATTATCTATGTCTTGTGATTATATTTCCGGTTCCTGCCTCCCGAACCCCCTAAAACTTTCTATTACCCATAATACCCTGGCCATTTCGCGGTTGTCAGGGGCAACCAAATCGTATTTAAGCAAGGGGGCCAGCATGGAAAAATCAAAAAGCCTTCGGGCCAACCAACTGGCTGGTCCTCCTTCAACCCCTGCTAGGTTCCCTAGTTAGGGGGATTTTTGGCTTTTAGGCCTTTAGTAGGCCCAATTGTGGTTAGGCTTTTCCCCCGACCTAAACTAAGCCTATTTACCCTAATTTAACCCCAAAGTTCCCCAACCGTTTCCCCAGTCTTTTGGTTCAGTCTAATTAGGTAGCTCTCCCACAGTTTGTTATTTTTGGTCATGGTGCCGAAACCCGGGAGGGAGGCTTTTCGGGAAATAGCTGGGATGTTTCCTTTGGGGTTTTCTTCACGGGAGTGTCCTTTGGGTTTACTGCGAATTTAGTTAGGCCCAAGTTAGGGTTCTCTTGTTTGGGTTTTTGTTAGGCCCTTTTTAGGTTTTTGGAAGCTTAAGGTGAAACGTGGGTAAGCCGAGCAATGGCTAAGCCTGGGCCTTAAGTTCCATTGTGTAGTTAGGCCTATGCTACTAGTTAAGCCTAACGTGTTCAGATCTTGCTGAAATTTGGTAGGCATATACAGAAGGGTCTTGGGGATCCGTTTTTAGGGTTTTTGGCGTTAAGCCTATTTTTAGGCCTATTTTGGATTTTTCGGTTTTTGAACTTGGGAGGTAAAACGGAAACGTTTTTACTTCGGGCAAATTTTTATTTAAGGTTTAGTTTGGCTGTAAAGCCTACTTTAGAATTCTGGGTCGGTTTAGTGAAGGGGGAAACTTTGCTTTGGCGTTTCGGTTGCCTTACGGCAATATTTTAATTTGGGCTTAAGCATGCAATTTGTGTTGGTAAGCTCATGAGGAGCAATATTTTCTGCGACGGTTTTTTTCCCTAAAGGGTTTTTTTTCCCATATATCAACCTAAATTTCGGCTTTCAGAACTAACTTAATTTATGAGAGGTGTGTCGAGTGTTGGTGAGTCATTCTAGCAGTTTTGGTTTTCTTAAACCATGTTTTTTTCGATCGTTTTAGGTGCATCGTAATTTGTAGTTTCAAGTCCGTACTTGAAGGCGTTTCATTATGTCAGCTGTAGTCGTTTTTGTTGAGTCGTTTGAGTAGTCTTGGGACAGAGTAGTCTTGGGACAGAGTAGTTGTCGTGCAAGAGTCAGTCTTGGGACAGAGTAGTTGTCGTGCAAGAGTCAGTCTTGGGACAGAGTAGTTGTCGTGCAAGAGTCAGTATTGGGACAGAGTAGTTGTCGTGCAAGAGTCAGTCTTGGGACAGTGTAGTTGTCATGCAAGAGTCAGTCGTCGGACAGTGTAGTTGTCGTGGAAGAGTCAGTCTTCGGACCTCGTAGTTTGTGTGCAGAGGTGTTTCGTGTAGAGTTGTCATTCGTAGTCATTTGGACAAGGTGTTGACGGTAAATTCGTCTTTGAAGGGTATCATTTTCTCATGTTCATTTGGGAATACTTTTTTTTCAACAGCTTTCATATTAGTGACATGTAGCCTACTTGAATGTATGTGTTTTTCTTCCAGCTTACAGCTTTACAGACAATTGTTTCAATAAAAATTCAAGATGGTTAAGAGTGTTACAAGATGTATGTGTTTCAAGTTTAGAAACAAGATTTGCGAGGTGTAATTTCAGAGCTTCGTGTGGGTGTTGGAGTATGTCGCAAATCTTGTTACTTGCATGTTTGCTGGGGCCAATGGCCAATCATAAGTCTTGGGTGTCCATTCTTACATAGGTGGACATTATCTATGTCTTGTGATTATATTTCCGGTTCCTGCCTCCCGAACCCCCTAAAACTTTCTATTACCCATAATACCCTGGCCATTTCGCGGTTGTCAGGGGCAACCAAATCGTATTTAAGCAAGGGGGCCAGCCAACTGGCTGGTCCTCCTTCAACCCCTGCTAGGTTCCCTAGTTAGGGGGATTTTTGGCTTTTAGGCCTTTAATAGGTCCAATTGTGGTTAGGCTTTTCCCCCGACCTAAACTAAGCCTATTTACCCTAATTTAACCCCAAAGTTTTCCAACCGTTTCCCCAGTCTTTTAATTCAGTCTAATTAGGTAGCTCTCCCACAGTTAGTTATTTTTGGTCACTACCAATACTGCGGCCCGGGAACCAAACTGGAGAAAAGATTGGCTCGAGGAGATTTGGGAATTAATAAACTGGACGAAGCGTGCAAAGAACATGATATCGCTTACTCCGAGAGCTCTTACTTAAAAGATCGGCACCCCGCCGACGAAGTTCTAAGTTCCAAAGTTCAAAGAGTGAGGGACGATCCTTCTCTGGCGTGGAGAGAAAAGCTAGCCGCTTCGATCGTTAAGAAAATCATGAACACAAAACTTAGGTTCGGAATGGGAAATAAAAAAAATGGATCAACTCATAAAAGAACTTCACAAGCAAACCCGAAAAAATTTTCCGAGACGGAAAGTGATTGTACTGAGCCTGAACGATCTGTGGCAGGCTGCCTTGGTCGAAATGATACCTTACGCTAACCTACATAAAGGGTTTAATTACTTACTAACCTGCATTAACGTCATGTCCAAGTTCGCTTGGGCCATTCCTCTTAAATCTAAATCCGGTGTAGACGTTACCGAAGCTTTTAAGAAAATACTCGACGGAGCGACACCCCCTAAAAATTTACAAGTCGATTTAGGTAGCGAGTTCTACAATAAAAACTTCAAAGCTCTACTTAAGCGCTATAACATTAACATGTACTCTACGTACTCTGAGAAGAAAGCGAGTGTGGTAGAACGTTTCAACAGGACGCTGAAAACTCGAATGTGGAAAAGGTTCACCAGGCAGGGAACTTACGAGTGGGTGCACATTATCGACGAGTTAGTTTCCAATTACAATAACACGGTTCATTCCGCCATAAAACTTAAACCGAGGGAAGTAACCAAACGTCACGAGCCGCTGTTGAGACGAACTAGCACTAAACAGTTGTTGGACAAACCCAAATTCGTCCTAGGAAATAAAGTCAGGATTTCTAAAGTTAAGAAAATTTTCGATAAGGGGTATTTAGAAAATTTTACTAACGAAGTTTTCACTATTCGCAAAGTCCAGAAAACCCAACCAGTTACTTGTCTTTTGAAAGACGAGTCGGGTGAACCGGTGCTCGGAGGTTTTTACGAAGCAGAACTTCAAAAAACTCTAGTTCCCGATTTATTTTTAGTAGAAAAAGTACTGCGTAGGAAGAAAGGAAAAAATGGAAAAATGTTTTACTTTGTTAAATGGAAGGGCTATGATGCCAAGTACAACAGCTGGATGGATAATATTAGCAATCTTAAATAAATAAATATGTTCTTAACATATAAAAAAAAATATTTCGATGTAATAAAAAAAAAATTAATTTCTTCCCTTCCCTTCCTCCTTTTTTTTTTATTTTCTTCCCTTCCTCATTTTTTTTCTTCCTTAATAATAAAAGAGATAAATATTTTACAGTGTCATAATGGATCCAAAAAAATATTTCACTTGCGTTTACTGCGCGGAAATATACTCTTCCCAACATCAACTACGCAATCACCTTCGGTCGGCGCACTCGTCCATTCTGAACGAAGAATGCGAGTGTTTTGTCGACAACTTACCCGTACATCTCAGGGATTGCGTTCATCTGTCCCAAATGCAGGGGTTTTGCCACCATCAATACGAGATGCCTCTGCCGGAAGAATTGGGACTCATCGATCCAGTGCAGTTTCTACTGTCAGTTCGTCTGGCCTTGCAATCGCTATTGCTGGTTTGTCTAAACCAGATGGTCAACTACAAGACCCAAATCTGCTTGGGGGTCGATTTCGTCAGGGATACGGCCGTAATTCAGGCGGGATTCTGATCCCGATACACGGAAATCTACAACCCGAACGATATTCCCGCCCTCTTGGACGAAGCCTTCGATAAAATTCAAAATTCTATCGACGCTTTCGGCGAACGTGGAAGTGGTTGGGTTATTTCCCGACTGGACAAACTCATCATCAGGGTTGCAAAGTACAAACCTCTGCAGGCAACGTCCTACATTCCGCTTCCTAAGGCGCTCGCCGCCAAGTCTTATGCCGTGGTTAACGTTCAAAACTTGAACGACCAAATATGCTTCTTGTACTCTGTACTTGCCGCAGGTTTATGACTGACCAGCAAAGACCCGGACGATTATCTTGAGTTCGAAGACAGGCTCGACACCAGCATGATTTCTTACCCGATGAAGCTCGGTGAAATTGGCAAATTTGAAAAGGCGAACGATCTCTCCATCAACGTTATAGGTTTTCACGACGAGGAAGGATTGTACCCGCTTCGCGTCTCCAGAAATTTGGACGGTCAACCCATCGATCTTCTCCTGCTGGGCAACGAAGACTCTGAAACGGTGAACACCCATTTCTGCGCCATCAGAGACATCGCCGGATTTTTACGCTTCCGTGGCACGGGCAGTCACGGTAAGTTCTATTGCCGGAACTGTTTCGCCGGGTTCAGAAAGAAGTGGATGCTCTCGACTCACCGGAAAGTATGCATGAAAATCAACCCCGCGCAAGAGCTTAAATTCAAATCACCCAGAGAAAACTTTCTCAACTTTCGGCATTTCAACCGTATGAACCCTTTCCCGTGGATCATCTACGCCGATTTCGAGTGCATCCTTCGCCCCGTGCACACCGCTCGACCCGAACCTTCCACGAGTTCGACGACAAAAATCCATCAGCACGCTCCCTGCAGCTTCGGTTACGTTGTCGTGGGGCAGAACGGGGAGATTGTTAATCAACAATATTACTTGGGAGAAGATGCCGTCGACGTGTTTTACGAACGCATAGGGGAAGAAACCGAAGATTACCTCACGCTGTTGCAAGACGTGAAACCGCTCAAACTCACCCGAGCCGAAAAAATCGGTTACTATCACACCAAAGTCTGCCATTACTGCTAAAAACCCTTCAACTGCAGAGACCCCAAGAATATTAGCGAACGAAAGGTGAGGGACCACGGCCACGTCAGCGGGAAGTTCAGGGGAGCCGCTCATTCGAAATGCAACTTGAGCGCTCGAGAACGGAGAACTATTCCCGTCGTTTTCCATAACCTAGAAGGCTACGACATGCACCTATTTGTAACCGCCGTGGACAAGTTCAAGGGACACGTGGAAGTCACTAGCCGAAATACGGAGAAGTTTCAGAGCATGACCATTAAAAGGAAGGGCGTAAATCTTCGATTCATGGACAGTCTGAGTTTCTTGCAAGTTTCGTTAAACACTCTAGTGGAGAACCGCAAGAAAAGCAACGTCGATTTCCCCATCCTCGAAGCCGCTTTGGACTCTGGCCTAAAATCCGCTTGGTTTCAGGATAGCACCACTCGAGAAGACGTGCTGAATATCCTGACACAAAAGGGTGTCTACACTTACGAGCACGTGCGAGACATGTCCGTTTTCGATAAGGACGAACTACCATCGAGAATGTCATTCTTCTCCCAGCTGAAAGACGAACAGTTAGCGGGTGACGAGTACGTTAGAGCGCTCAACCTCTGGCTCAAGATGAAAACGAAGAAATTTGAAGCGTACCACGAGATCTACCAAATGACGGAAGTTTTCCTGTTCGCGGACATATTCGAAGACTTTAGAAAACTTTGCGTGGAAAACAACAAGTTGGATCCCTGCTACTACTTATCCACTCCGGGATTCAGCTGGGTGGCTCTGCTCAAAATGATGAAATCCGAGTTGGAACTCTTCACTCCGTTGGAACTCTTCATTTCTTCGTGGGAAAGAGGTTCGTGAGAGCCAACAACAAGTACCTACCCGACTTCGACCCGCGCGAACCCTCCACCTACATAGTAGACTTGGACATGAACAACCTATACGGCTTCGTCATATGCTCTCATCTGCCTTACGACGGCTGCCGTTACCTGACGAGGGAAGAAATCAGAACCTTCGACGTAGACACCGTGCCGGACGACGCGAATGTTGGCTACATCCTGGAAGTGGACCTCGAGTATCCGAGAGAACTTCACGACGAGCACAACGATTACCCTCTCGCTCCGGAGAAGATCTACGTTAGGGAGGAATTCTTGTCCCCTTACTCGCGAGATTTGGCCAACGACTTGAAGCATACTATCAGATCTTCTGGCAACACCAAGCTCGTGCCGAATCTTCTGCACAAGAAGAACTACGTCGTGCACTACCGGAACCTGAAATTCTACCGCCGGCACGGGCTAGTACCCCGCCACATCCTAAGAGTCCACGCCTTCAACCAGAAATCGTGGATAAGGGAGTACATCGACTTCAACACCGAGAAAAGGCAGGCGGCGACAGCTCCGTTCGAGAAGTACTACTTTAAGCTCTTGAACAACTCGGTGTTCGGCAAGACCATGGAAAACAAACAAAATCGGCTCGACGTCAAGCTATGCACCGACTCTAAGCGGGCGTTGAAATACACGTCCCAACCCCACGCCGACTACTTCAAGATCTTGAACGAAAACCTAGTGCAGATCAACTAGCGCATTCGAAGCGTTTGGTGCGATCTCCCCACTTACTCGGGATTCTCCATTTTGGAACTGTCTAAACTCGCGATGTAAGAGTTCCATTACGAGTTTATTCGGCCAAAATACGGAGACCGACCTAAGCTCCTCTTCACTGACACCGACAGCCTTTGCTACCGCATCGAAACTGACGACGTGTTCGAGGACATGCTCCAGAACAGAGATCGTTTCGATACGAGCAATTACCCCGAGACCATCCCCTATTTTCAGAGTCAAACAAGCAGGTCCTGGGCAAGATGAAAGACGAGATGGGCGGCGTACCCATCTAAGAGTTCGTCGGACTGCGAGCGAAGATGTACGCCATCAAAACTTGGAGAAAAGAGACCATTAAAAAGGCCAAAGGAATCCAGAGATCGTTCGTCAAGAAGCACTTGTCCTTCGACGATTACAAATCCGCTTTGAAATCGAAGGCACCGGCGCAAAAAGGTACTTGGGCGAAAATCACCAGCGTCGGACACGAGTTGAGCACGGTGCGAGTTTCGCCGTACGACGACAAGCGCTTCATCTTGCGAAATGGCGAAGACACTTTAACCATCGGCCACTACGACTCGGGCGTGTGGAGAGAGTAGGATGACGACTTCGACTCGGACGTCGACGTGATCAGCGACGAGGAGGGAGAGGAAATGGAGAGTTTAGCGCTCAAAATGCAGGAAGAGGATATCGTGAACGAGCAGAAAAAGTTGGAAGAGAAGGAGAAAGCGGCTCGGAGACTCTCTTTCCTGGAGAACCGGCGGAGGAGGTTGGAGGATCCTTCCTCATGAGAGGAGAAGCGCAAAATGGCAAAGCGAGAGTTGGAACGGGAAAGACGGGACTCGTTGTGCCCCGAGCTGAAAAAGGACATATTGGAGAAAGATGCCGCTCGTAAGAGCTATGCTCGAGCGCAAGAAACCGAGGCGCAGAGAAAAGAGAGACTAGCCAAAAAAAAGCTGCAGCTAAAAGGAAACGTCTACAAGACGAGACGGAGGACGAAAAGAAAGAAAGATTGGCGAAAAGACGAGCGCGGAGCGAAATGTAACGAGCTTGGTACGCGATGTGGAGCTATGTCTTCTCAGGAAGGGAAATCACATGTAAATAAAAAAAGCCCGCCATGTGTTATAGGCCTAGTAGGTGATCTACCGGGGAACCGCATGTAAAATCTAGAAACGAGCCACGTACCTACCTCCGTGGTGGTTTGGAAACCGGTACTTATGCCAAGCTTAATACTAGAAAGTTCATAAAAGCAACTTTTTAGGGTAGCCGGTTTTGAGGGCCCTATAATGTCGCTTATTCGACACGCTGTGAAGCACGCTCACAATGCGAAAGCTCATAACGCATTTACACTCCCGTTATGAATGACGTTAATTTTTTGCCGTTCTCGGGAGAGCAGTTAACAATTCGTCAATCTCACGATGTGTATGCTTTTTGAGCGCTCGCACTACTCCCCCCCCCCCCCCCTCTCCAACCTTCCCCCGATCGACGGCGCGGGGGTGCGAAAGCCAGCACAGTGCACTTTCTAATTCTTCTTTATCATGCTGTGTGCTAATTCGTCATTAACATGCTGTTTGCTTTTTGCTAATATTTGAGTGAGGTAGGTTTACTTGAGTGGTTTACTTGAGTGACTGACGTCATACAGGAAGTGACGTCATACAGGAAGTGACGTCATACAGACCGTACGTGACGTCATACCGGAAATGACGTCATACAGGAAGTGACGTCATACCGGAAGTGACGTCATACCGGAAGTGACATCATACCGGAAGTGACGTCAGGGGGTGTGGGTTTGTCTGTGCCATATCGCCATTTCCATCTACTATCCTTATGTAAGCCTCGGCATGAACTTCCATCTTAAGCGTCAAACTTTGAACTCCTATAGTCTCGCCCAGAATTGACATAAACCAACGAAATTCGGTATTTCGGGTTGTGTCGTAACTTTACAAATTTTAATGACAACAATCAAACCGATCGGCGTCCACAGCATAGCCATTTCTTGTTGTTGTTCTTATTCTTGTTGTTGTTCTTGTTGTTGGGACTCTTTGCCTTCACCTAAAGACCGAACCACCGAACCGATTTTCAGGTTCTATGGCTTAAAACGTAGGTATGGACATGGCCTAGGGCCTTTCGCATGCTACTTTAATGTAACTACAATATTCTTGACACGGAAAGCCAAATGGGCTAAAACTTTTGCTCTCAC
>JAHWFP010158542.1:0-32712 GCA_023313725.1 Lithobius niger | reverse complement strand
ACAAAATGCTGAAAATAGAGTTACCTAGTTCTAATTTTAAGGGGACGTCTTTATAAAGTGATTTATCGAAAAAAAAAACCTGGAAAGAATTCTAGAATGTTCAGCAGGAAACGTAATGAATTGTAACAGATACTCAAGGTCGGCAGCAGTTGTATTGTCCTCTGAATGTGTGGTTGTAGTACGCTTGCAAGTTTGCTGTTATGATTAGCTGCATTTTAAAATACTTGATATGTGACGTATATGTCTGGATATTATTTCAAAGCACATTACTATTTAAGTTAGTAATACAAAGGTGTATGGAAACTAATTAGACTGATGGGATATTGATTGCTGTGGAAGGACTACAAGGTAAATTATCCTTATTTCTATACAAAATCCGTTCAGATTTACACTCATTCAGATACTTATACAGTAGGTTAACACCCCGTTACGCCACCTTTTGGTGTTAGAAACATAAAATGTTTCGCTGTATTTTCTTTAACTAAGTAAAATCTAATCAAACTATCAGAAATGAAAAAGGTCACAGATTTGCATTTTGACTAAGTCACACAACTCAGTGATTTAAACAGGGAGAATAACATAAATAATCAGTTTTGTGTAACATGTTATAATGCAAAAGCCTGAAATTGCTCATGTTAAACACGCAACCCCTTAACGTTACAAATACGTATATGTAAGATCGAAGTTTTTGTTTGTTTGTTTGTTTGTATGCTCGCAGTGGGAATCTTGATAACTCATTATCAAGAAAACAAGAGCTAAAAAATAAAGAGTTTAAGATACCAGATTGACAGCAATATAAAAAGGAACACAAAAAAATCAATATTTTAAAACACCGTACTGTTAGTAGTCTAAAAAGTCACACAGAATAAAATAGAGATTTTAAAATGTCATACTGTCGTGGTATAAACAAGTACAGACGGGAGCAAAAATTTTGGTCTGATAACAATGATCAACTACAACAATTAAGAATAACGGTACTGTTATATTCAAGCCCATGTAATGGAACACAACAATACCGCAATCTTAATTGTTTTTTTTTATCACTGTTAGCAGACCAAACGTTTTCTCCCCTCTGTATATAGAATAAAGCTTTTAAAATAACATATTGGTAATAGTCTAACAGGAACATGGAATAGAACATCCTGGTGACAGGCAAAACCAACTATTTACACGGCCATGCAGTTTTTCTGGGTGTGAAAACTGGAGAAAACTTTTTGGGAATAAACCTATGTATTCTTTGAATTTACTGGAGTTTGGCCTAATAAAGTTATGTACTGCTGGTGAGTGAATAGCAATACATAGGGATTAGAGATTAAGCCTGGTTCGGATATATCGAATTTGATAACGTATGTGGGTACCAGAAATTTTGGGTTGGTGTCCGTGTTTTTTTAAGTGTAGCACTCATTGCCGCAACTAGCTTTTTCCAAGGATGGGTGCAAGGAAAAAAATTTTGCCCCTCCTCAACAAGCAAAGAGTTTTGAGTCCCCTGCATCCTGAGACCAATTGCCCTGCATCCTTTGCAGCACCCCTAATTGTGCCCTGATGAGTTGGTTTTATCCTTGCGATTGAAGTTTTGGAAATTTATGTGTCACGTAGCTTCTTAATCAGCTCCTGTTCACTCTCGCCAATGTGAGTGGCATTATATGTTGGGTTAACACATGGTATTTGATAACTAGTATGGTGTTACAAATGGACGGGGAGCATCAAATCACTTTGCATTGATTTTTTTAATGCTTGTTTAAGGTTAGTATGATTTTTACGGACTAATTGGATGGCTTGTATATGTAGAAAAGCGCGAAGAGGCTCGGTTACAACCTTATTGTATCGTCAAAGCGATGCCTGGTGAAAGTGTTCAGAAGGGGGTGGCCAGACTGAGTATTATTTTGCAGAAAAGAGCAGGATAACCTGTTGGAAAGTGTGACCACTATTAACAAAATTGGTGTTTATGTGTTGAAATTCCGGAATAAGTTGAAGAGGATAAGTTACGTGTGCACATCGAGTTTGCTTTCATTCTTTAAGCTGCTAAGTTTGTATACTGGATTAGTGTATGACTAATACGTTTTAATGGAAGACACCATGGAAGGTCCCACTTCTGTGCCATGCTTTTTCAAACTTTCATATGCCCTATCCTTGACTACTGTTCACAAGTTTGCCGCCCTTGCTATTCCTCTCACCTTGACAAACTTCAAAAGTGCAAGCATAGACTCACCAAATGGTGTCCAGCTGTTTGTAAACTCACTTACTCCGATCGACTTCAGCTCCTCCATCTGCCTTCTATACAAGACAGATTTAAGAGAGGAGACTGTATTCTCACCTGCTGGCTTCTTCATGGTCTTCTCAATATTGATTATTCCAATTTTTTTTTTCTTAGACCTAACAGTACTCGTGGACATAATTTTAAATTGAGGGGAAAATTGTCCCGGCTCGACATTAGACTACGCTTTTTCTGTGAGCGGGTGGTCAACCCATGGAATTCTCTGCCCGTCTCTGTTGTTTCTGCACCCAACCTGTATTGCTTTAAGGCACGCTTCGATGCGGGGAGGGGCTGATCCCTTTGGGTTCTTTTCTGGGGGGGGGGGTGTCTTTGAGCTTTGCTCGACGCCGCCTTTGTCTTTAACTTTATCTTCATTGTGCCTTTTTGCAATTGTAAAGTACATAATTAAATTTCATTACTTTTTTGGTAAATTATATTTAATGCTATAAGTTATACATCACGTCCTTAAAAACAATTTATCATAATTAATTTCAATTTATCCAAAATTAACTTTTGTACCACTTAGTTCTTTTCATTTCTCATGTTTTCTAATATTTTTATTTCAAATATTGCTGTATCAATTTTACAGATTAAGATTAAAGGTATCTATTTACAGAAGGAAAGTCTGAAGAGTCTCACAGTACCTCGAGGTATCTAGTGGTATCCAGAATTTCCTTACACCCAGCAAATATAAAGTTTTTTTCCCCAAGGATTTCGCGTCTTGAATTAATGAGTGAAAATTTAGTTTTTCCTCGGGCAACTTAGAAGCACCATGTTAAAGATAACGATGCCACAGAAGATGGCGGATTTCTAAGATTTTCCGTTGGTTCAAACCAGCCTTTAATGCTTAAAGTGATCATTGTAGTTCATGTGAATTGTGTACTCCATGTACGGTTCGAAGCAGAAAATGTCGGAAATAGTTTAAAATTAAAATTCCCATGTAAAAACAGTTGCTATGTTTAATGACTAATTACTGGCATCCGTATCAACTTCTAAGTTTTGCTTCTTTTTACTCCTTCATTCTTGTTCAACTTTTAAATAAATCAAAATACATTAAAATTGCCTTCAAATTTTAAGTTTTAATGAGGCAAATTATAAGAATTAATAAGGTCTAATACATACAATGAGTTTAATTTTAGGTAATTTTACCGTTTATATTGTAAATTAAAAAGAAATAAGACTACATTGAAAATATTTTTTAAATAACAATCGTGTTTTTCAAATAGCCACCATCTTCGATAAATTGTGACATTACGCATTAACTGTTTTATTCGCAGTTAGTAAGTTGCTCTACATTAATACATTACATTACAGTAATACAGTAAGTCGAAGCCTAACAAACAAGCTAAAAAAAACAAAATTGCAGCCATGTCATAACT
The DNA here is from genome assembly GCA_023313725.1 of Lithobius niger. Taxonomy (NCBI): domain Eukaryota; kingdom Metazoa; phylum Arthropoda; class Chilopoda; order Lithobiomorpha; family Lithobiidae; genus Lithobius; species Lithobius niger. The sequence goes on along the minus strand of JAHWFP010158542.1, from coordinate 29,079 downwards.
TTTTTATTTCGTTGCACATAAAATGGTTTAATTTCTCGTACGCAGTGCTATATGTTAAATCTTGAATAAATGTGACGATAACATCTACACTTAAAAATGACGTCCCTGTTCTGAAAATAATCTTGAAACATCCCCGGTGACTTTTACACTTTATGTACAAAATGGCGGCTGAGTTAAGTCAATAGTGCAATGTGAAACACTGACATTTAAATTTATGTTTACTTTATTGTTCATGCTCGAAACTTCATTTCGAAGCGAAATCACAACAGCCTTACCTTATTTTGTAAAATACTGCAGACTTGCCATAGAAAAACCAAATTTGATACTTAGGGGCTTGTCATAAATCTGCCAATGTAGCCTAATACAATTTTTTTTAAGGCAACAGTCAAGTCATTCAGCTACCACAGAATTTTCATTTGTTTCTTTCATTGTTGTGGTTTTGATCGTTGTTGTTGTTGTTATGCTTGCCTTCAGCTAAAGATTGAACAAACGACCCAATTTAAAATTTTTATACCGGAAAGTAGGTATTAAATAGTGGTAGGGTCTTGTGAAAGTTACTTTAGTGACACTTCTATATTAGTGACGTTTTGGGGATATTTCGACTTCACGTGGGGATCACAACCAATAAATCCATTTTTAATTTTTGTGGTTTAAACTTAGCTAGTAAGTTTTAGTAATAGGTGCTGGTTCTCGAGAAAGATATTTTAACAAGGTATTAAACAAGTATTAAGCAAAATTAGTATTTGTTCGAACAAGGTCCTGTGCCAGAAACTGGGGATTTGTTTCACACGCTGAACAAAACTATCACAACACACGAATTTTCATTTTATAAATTTCCTGATTTGAATAAATTTAATTTATTATAACGTTTGGCGATATTGTTTTGAAGTTTGTATGTTTAGATACTGGTTTATATTTTTACTCAAGCAGTACTTCAAGTGTAAAAAAAAAACAATACAATATGACTTACTAATTTCCGAGAAGGGACTCATGATAAATAATTGGTCACTGGTTACGTGTTCATGATGAGGGTTTTTATATAAGCGAGTGTGTAGACTGTAATGTGGAATATTCACAAAAAAAGATTCACAAAAAAAGATAACTGCACAAAATGTTTATTTGAATGTAATCACAGCCATTTTCTCCAGCATTCCATTGCAGTAGCCAAAATATGAGTAAATCTTCCTAAATATTATAAACAGTATATTTTTTTGTTGAGAAGCCCTATGAGTTGGTTCCACTGCTCAAACGCAAAAGAGCCAAATAGCTCTGAACATACACATACTGGTGTCCAGTTTCAGCCTGTTTACCTGTTCCTGCATCTGCACCTGCAGCAGCATCAGTTTCTGAATCAAGAGCACAAAGTGCGTCGGGGGACAAAATGCGTCTAGAGCTAAGCTTCGTAACGAGTCGAGATCCACGTGTTGTCAATGCTCTTTTGTGTGCTACACGCTCTGAAGGAAATTGGGTTGCTGATGTGGCTGTTGACGGCGATGAGTGTGAGATTAGTGAAAATTTTTACGAAAGTGACTAAGTTCCTGGTAAAGGATCGTTTAGTGGAAGATCTTTACTAGGTTGCAGTGGCAGTGGAATTAGTGTCATAAGTGGCGGTGATGTGAATTTCGGTGGTGTGCACAATAGCAGTGGTGTTACGATCGGCCAAATTTTTTTGTACTAGTGTATGTGACAGCAAGTGTTTAGGTTCCACTGTCAATTCTATTGGTTCCTAGGTGCCAGGAGACTCAGGAATAAGTTTGAAGAGGTAGAGGACCTACTGAGACATGTAGAGTATTAAGTGTGAAGGAAGCCAGATTAGCAGGTAGCATGAAGGTGGCAGTCGGTGGCATCGAGTGTGTTAGGGCTGGTTCCCAGTTGCATGTAACAGTTTTTATTAAGTAGGGAAAGTCCCGTTTCTAGTTTTTTCGCACAAGCCGTGTATATGTGTAGCATACTTGTTTGTCTGATGGCCTTTGCTCAGTCTAGTTTTCCTTCACGTGATAGCAGGGCTAACAAGGATATGTGGATGCGGTGGGAGAAGCAATTCCCTACACCATCCATTTTGGTGACTTTAACCCCCATCACTCTGTATGGAGTTCGTAGAGCAGTGATATGAGTCGTTGGCTCCTTGCGTCTTCGCTTGATGAGTTAGGCTTGCACATTGTTCAGAATGAATCCCATACGTTTGTTAGGTGGAGTGGTGATTGTTTTCAGGAGTCAGTCCTTGACTTCTTCTTGTGTTGCACGACGATTGCTCAGGCTTTTGGCTTTGCTATTTCTGATGATATCCGCGGCTCTGATTAATTGCCGTTCATGCTGCGTCCTGTTTGGTCCTTGCCATTAGATCTTGTCTCTCGGTACTTCAGACCTATTGTTGGAACTGAATCATTTAGCTACAGGCTTAACAAGTGGTTTTCCTCGTGCAGGCTTAATGAACGGTGTGCTTCTGGCAAGCCATCATGGTGGACTATCTCCTGCTCTGTAGTTGTGAGACACAGACGGAAAGCATATAGGCGATGGAAGCATTCCCCATCTAGTGGTATGTGGTTGTGTTACCGTGCGATTGTTCTGGAGTCAGTATTCATCATGCTATCTAAAAAACTCCCTTTGCGTCTCGTCTGTGCAGGGGTGTTGCTGCGTCCAACTCTGTTGCCACTGTGTGGAAGTTTCTTCGTCCACACGATCAGCATGTCGCTTCCATGTGAGTGTTTGAGCCTGACAGGGTGATTCTACGAGCCAAGGCATTGGCTGATGCCTTAAACTGTCGTTTTGCGGAGGTCTACAATATGCCCAGCAGCAGTCCTCCCCCGGTCTAGTTCTGTTGAGTTATAATTGCCTTTCCATATCTCTGAGCTTGTGTCTGCTTTGAGTAAATGTAAGCTCCATTGCAAGTCTGGAGTTGATGGTGTCTCCTACTAGTTTCTCTGCTCTCTGTGCGAGGAAGCTCTTAGAGAGCTACTTGTCTTCTTTCAGAATTTTCTTGGAGGAGTTACCCCCGCATGGATTTTAACGGTACTGTTCCTGTGTGCAAGCACGGCTAGCCTCGTACTGATTCTGTTAATTACAGATCATTCACCTTATTGTCATGTGTGTGCAAAGTGTATGAGAGGATGCTTGTTCAAAGTCTGAGTTGGCAATTACAGCACTCTTCAAACATGCAGTTTGGGTACAGAGAAGGAAGGAGTGTGGAGGATGCGAATTTCTTTCTTCTGTGCATTGTTTATGCGGCGTGGGTTCACAGTCATGTTGTTGTTGTTTTCTTAGATGTTAGTGCAGCGTACGACACAGTGGAAGTAAATTGGATTAAATAGTGTCCTGCCAATATGGGTGTGAGGCGTAGACTTGCTGATGCCGTTCTGTCTCTCTTGGGCCGCCATTGATTCACCACCAGTATCACGAGTAAGCTGGAATCGGATCGTGGCCAGCTACAAGGCAGCTGCCTCAGACCTGTTCTTTGTGCTATCGAGATTATTGCTGTCTTACAGGAGCTTGGATTCAGTGCCAACGTGGCTTGCTATGCAGACGATGTTGCTCTGTGGTTTGTTGGCAGTGATCTGTGCAGTCTTGTTGATCTTGTTGTTGAATGGTTAACGCTTTGTGGACTGTCATTGTCATCAGCATAAACTGAGATGAATGTCTTCTCTAGGTCTGTGATGGTGTGGACTACCCAGATAGGTTGAGTGTTGTAGGACTGTCTATTTCTGCATATGCAGAAGTTAGCTGCCAGGGTGTGGTTCTTGATAGCGGACTGTCCTGGGCAGTTAGGTTTTTTAGAGACAAGATTGCCAGATGACTCCCGATTCTTCGCTCGCTTGTACATGTGTGAACTGTTCGCCATGGTGCTCTTTTCTCAGTGTATAGAGCCTTTATTCGTTCAGGAATTGGTAACTACCTGTCAATCCTAGCTTTGATGCAGAAGCATGTGAAGAGTTTGCAAGTGGTGGTCAATGATTGCCTCGGGGTAGTCACGGGCTGTCTTATTTCGACACCTGTCCAAGCACTCTGGGTTGAAGCTGGTGAGCCGCCACTGCACCGCTATTCTACCGAGCTGCTTGTTTATCTCTGTCTCAGGAAGCTGAGCTGGGACGTTCATGATCCTGTTGGTCTTGTTTTCCAAGAAACAGTGGTGTGAGTGAGTGGTCGTTGGCTTGTCTTGGGGTTGCTGGGCGTGGTGTGAGGTTCTTACTGGATTCTCGTCTCCGACCTCTGAAGTCAGTCTCTCTTGTTGACTCGCCATGCTCGTGGCCCTGGTGCGTCCATCTTGACTCGGTCTTTGTTGAGGCGGTGTATGGCTGCATCCTTTCTATGGTAATAGGCGGCTGATGGGGTTGGAGTTTTGAGACATCCCTAAAGATGAGTGTGAGCAGAGCTCCTGTAAATATTTTCTCCAACTTTGCCTGCGAGCTTGCAGTTCAATCATTAGCTCGTGACGTTGCTCTCGACCTGTGGCTCCCTCCTTTGTCTACTATACTGACTCCTTGTCCTGTATGACTGTGTCGTGCCGTGCTTTCTGTGGCATGGAAGTTAGAGATCTGGTTGTTTTTGAGATTGCGTGGGAGCTGTGGTGTTCTCTTCAATCCTCTAATGTCTCGTTAGTTTGGATTCGATAGTATAGTGGGTGTTATGGTAACGTGTGTGCTGATGACTTATCGAGGTGAGCTGTGCTTCGATCAGGCAGCAGTGTGTCCATCACACAGTCCCCACGTGCCAAGTGTGTGCCTTTTCGTGTCTGGGTGCAGAATTTCTGGAGTAGGCAGTGAACAGTTGCGTTAATAGGAAAGACCCTGTTTCAGCTTCACCCTGTTGTTATGGCGATAAGTGTGCTGGATTGTCTGTCGAGGGGGATAGCGCACTTGCCGCCACATCTGCGGACTGGTCATTTGTTACTTAGCGGTCACAGGTTTTGGTTGGGGTGGATAGAGTCTCCTCTTTCAATTGTGGATCACATGGAAGATGTTGTGTTTTACTTTCTTGCTACTTGCCTGACGTAGACCCATGGAGAGATACTCTGCTTGCATGGATAGGCTAGAGTGACCCAGTAGCGTGCCTTTTGTGTGCTCTTTCAGCCTGTCGAGCAGACCTACAGTGGTTGTGTGCAGTTGCACACTTTTGTTCAGCGACTGGGAATCTCCTGTCAGCCAGCATGTCGTTGTTCTGTATGCGGTCTCCTTTTGTGCTAATCATGACTAGCTGATGACCGAGGTAATTTTACTTTAAGTAGTTATTGAATATCAATTTTGTCTTTGAGTCGCTGTGTACTTAACTTGGTATTACTTTTGATAGTGAGTGTTATATTTGGTATTAGTATTGTCTGTATTTGGCACTACCTTTGTTGTGGCCGTACAGCTTCAGGCTAAGGCTCCATAATAAATCAAATCAAATCAGCAAACGCTTCAATTTATACGAGTGAAGTCCTCACTCCAGCAAAACAAAACAAAAATATTTTCATTCATATTCAATATCTTTCGACCAAACTTTGATAAATAGTAGGTAACTGGGCACTGACAAAAATAAGACGCCACCTAAAAAAAATACAAAATAAAATAAACAACACCCACGAAATTGGAAGAACCAATCAAGTTCCAGCCAATCAAAGGATTAATATCATTACAAATATGGCTCCCACCAAGTTGTACATAGGTTGCCAAGCTACCGACTATTGCTTCCCACGTTAAGTGAAAAACTTGACCGTTGCTACGGGTTGTAGCAATGGTCAGGTTTTTCATTTAACCTTTGCTCTAATAGTCAGTGGAATTAGCTTGGCAACAAAAGTAGCAACTTAGTGGCAACCATTTTCGTTCTGATATCACTACTTTAATCGGTTGAAACGTAGCGGGTTCTTTCACCCATGTGAGTTTTGTTTCAGATAACCTATATTTAAAACACCTTAAAACTATTAGTTCACAACCACGGCTCTTGACTCGTATACGTATCAGCAGAAGAACTCGACGTATTCAGACCGGGTTTCGTATTTTAATATCCGACTTTATAATTTTTTTTATGCAAGTATCTTATAATTTTTCTGCAGCAATATATTAATATAATCATCCTTATGTTTATCGCAGTAATATTTCAGAATTTCGAGCTCAGAATAATTATTAGCAAAATCGTTTCAAATTTAAAACGTGCAGACACAAACAAGGCCTTGTCTCAGCCGGTTTTAGCAATATGTAGTTGGAAAGTCATATTAGGCCTAAATCAGTGGAAGCTACCGATACATTCGCACGAAAGCTGTTTTCTTCTTGGGGAAAATAATTTTAAAACAGGAATCTAGAGTTGTAAGCTAATAAAACAAAGCATTGCGTTATAAATATTAAAAAAAAACATTATAATGCTCAGTTCTTTTGTTAATATTTATTTTGAATCGGGATTTGCTCCAATGCAATTATAGCTCTCTTGCTTTAGTGGATAACATTGATAAACATGTTTACGCACTCAGCCTGTACCTAGACTAAACCTAACTCATTCAAATTAATTTTAAACTGTATCCCTCGAACTTTGCACTCATGGAATAATTGTAAAATAATTACCTTTCATAAGTTTAAACATCACGTTCCAAGCTGTATGCAAAACAATAGCCGTTTTCGATGAAAGCTCTAGGGCTACAACCATTGATTATTTCTTGTGTAGGGATTTACTTGTTGTCTCTTTCACACGCAGTAATTACTAGAATAACGGGAAAACTAAAGACAAAAGTCTGTTTTACTAACGTCCATATACTTTTGTGATAGGAATGTTACAGGCGTTATCCGCCGAATATATTTTTTTTTAAGGAAATGTAAGGAAGTCTAAGAAAAAAAGAAAAAAATTACCAAAATCAACAAGTTTTACTATTTGTATGGTTTTTTTTTTATTCGTAGTTATTTGTTTCTGAAATTTATGGAGAATGTAACCAAAAATGGATGAACAATTTTATTTTTGCAGCTGTTTTTCAACAATGTCAAGGAGATGACTGCCTGCCTGATTGCAACGCAGGTATGTATGCAGTTGTACACTAAGTTAACAGGGCTTTGGATAAAACTTACAAGTTTGACAATTTTACGTTGTTAATGAACCACTTCGTTGTTGAGCCTTTCACTGATCTTGCTAAATCGCTTTGTACTATTCTGTTTAAACTTTGCTTCTTCCCTATTTTATTACTGTTCTTTATTCTGCTGCTAGCAGTACCACTCTTCTTTAAATCGTCTTGAAGTCTGTCAGAGGCCCCTCACCAAGTACTGCCATGATATCCGTTTACTTCCATATGTTGAATGCCTACGGAGCATTCACTTTACTTGGTTCCAAGATGCCCTCTGAATGGCACGAATCCCACTGGATATATAAAAAAGAGCAAATTTTAATTTTCAGTCGCATTTACGGTCCTTGTTCAAAATAAATTGAGACAAAATGACTTAATGATGAAACGAAAAGGCCTTAATGAAAATGAAGCTTATGTAAAGCTGGACCTTTTCAGGAGATCAAGACTTAATGTGTAAGCATAGATAAAAAGGTTGAAATACACGACCATAAAGCTAAACGTCGTAGTAATGTGAACTGACAACGACCGAACAATTTGACGTTGCCATGGAAAAAAATCAGGTCAGCAATAGAAACATTTACTTCTGTGCAAATTTCAAAGACTACATAGTTGACATTTTTTTACTTCTAAGAATTTCCAAGTTAGTGAAAAACTTGGGCGCTTGACGGCTCCTTTTCTCTGATCCTGCAGCTCTCTGTTTTTTTTGACGTGCATTCCCTGACTTTGGCTTGGCTGTTGTGTTTTGCCTCCGTTGACCATTACCTTTGTTTCAGATCTGTGTTTGGTTGGCTTTTCGGGCGGTTACTGGGTTTTTCTTTTTTTCTTCTCCCTATTGCTGATCCAGTGGCTATTTAGATAATTTTTTTTTCTAATTTGTTGCCCTTTGGTCTTTTGTTCTGCTAGCTTCCTACAAAAGCCTGCAATGTTGAATTAACTTGTTGCATTTGTCATTTTTGGTTGACTTGTTTGGTTTAATGTTGGCCTCTGGCTTAGGTGATCGGTCTTCTCTCCCCACTGGTTCTGAGGCTCTATTTGTTTGTTTTGGTGGATGGATTTCTTTAACTGTGGTTTCGCTAGCCCCCCGTTTTTCTTCCCCTGGTGATTGCGTCAGGGGTCTCAGATGCTACGACCTTTGGCAGGGTGCGCACTCAACCACTTTTTCTTGTCCCTCCCTATCTACTATCTAGCGAAACCACAGGGAAGGTAGTGGTTGGCAAAGTTAGCAGGGAAAGAACACGATGTTGAGCTTTACTCCAGAACAGCCACCACACTGCGATATATTCAGACTCGTCCTTCGAATGGAGGATTTTTCAGCATCAAATCGACTGTTCTCCTAATGCCAGCACTTGGAATACCATGGCTGGGTTTTACTTTCAAGGCCAAATGGTGATGGTTTGCAACCATACCACCACTTTGTCAGAGTCCAAGTCCCCACAACCCTTCCTTTCTGACACTAAGTCCTTCAACCCTTCCACTCCCAAACTGGCCAGAAATCACAATTTGGGTTTTATTCTCAAGGCCAAATGGTGACGGTTGGCATCCATACCACCACTCGCTCAGACCACTCTCCTCTCGGACCACTCTCTCTCACCACTCTCATGCTTGGTGTGTATTTTTCTGTGAAGTCCAAATGGTGACGGATGATATCCGCAACATGCAGCCTGTGACAAACTCCAAACTAGGTACAAAACCCAGAGTGATGGGTGTGGTTTTTTTCTGAGGTCCATCACAAAATAGGTCGACACGGTCATTGGAACAGGACCCGTCTGTGACGAATGTTGCCGTCGATGAAACCAGATCCTGGGCACTGTACTGTAGATTATGGGCTTGACACTACCAGACTCTGCAAGTGATCGGCCACGGTACGGCCTTCCATAAAGTCGCGTGCTACTGAGGCGATCGAGACGTTTGGAATCAAAAATTTGGGGGCAAAACGGATAAGCCAACGAATGGCTGCCCGACGTGCTGATTCTAGCCAAAACCAAAAAAAGGCAAAAAAAAAAGACGTAGGAAAGCAGTGGCAGAAGGTTCGTGGGATGGAGAATGACCGGGAGAAAAGCCGGTCAATGGATATGTTAGGTGGCTTCCCATTTGCAGGACGTTCCCAAATTAGTGTTGCCAAACGAATGAGGAACTCAAAACGCATAAGAAAAGTTTCTCGACAAAATTTTAAATGTGCAATAACCTACAAATAGCTCTATCATCAGTAATAAAAAAACACTTCCAACTTATAGCCACAAATTTTATAACCTGCCAAAATTCACACATCACTGTTCGTGGTTTTGACATAACAAAGAACAAAAATGTTTACAAAAATTTTGAAAAAAACTTTTGACAGGTTATGAAATTTTCACATAACATCAGCTAATATTATAAATTGATACCAATAACTTCTGCCAAAGAACGTTTTATGTCTTTAATATTCATCGGTCGTTTCGTTCTTATAGATTGCCTTGGATTCATTTATGCAGTCCTAGTGGTAGATTAAATTAAAAGCAATATTAGAGTACGTGTTATTTTTTATTGATAATATTTTAAAAGGACGTGTCCTCTCACTAGTTTTGTGTATCTATGAGTATAACGATTTTACAACATTTACGTACGTTTGAGTAAATGTAGCAAAACCATCTCGTAAGTGAAGAAACACAAGACAATAAAAACGTTTGCAACATTTAGATACGTTCACACTAATGTTGGAAAACTTGAGTCGGAGAATTTTTATGGACATTGAAAAAAGTTCGTGGTTAACAATAAACTGAATACAAGTTTTCGTTTTTATTTTCAGTTACTAAATTATACGATCGAATAATGGAAATGAAGTCGGAACTTGAATGCCTCATTAAAAACCAAACCATAGTCGAATCAAAAATCCAGGAATTAACGCAACAACTTGGCGTTTCAGATTCAACGATTTCAAACCTGAATCAAATGGTTGAAGCAGCTGAACAAAACGTATCTGAACAAGAAACAAAACCTGGTAAGTAATTCTTTGCCTTAACATTTTTATTAAAAAAAATAAAAAACCCCAAAATTGCTAATTAAATTGCATTGGGAGTGGATATTTGTTGTTAGTAATAGCATTCCAGTGTAGGAAGTCACCTGTTGTAAACACAGCCTGTGCAGTGTCTGCGCTACGATATAAACTTGACTTGCAAACCGGGGATCCCTGCCAAATAGACTTACTCTACCTACCTTAATCTACTTAGTTCGACTTACTCTACCTAATTGCGATGGTAATTCCTGTCAGACAGGCTTGGATTTTCTTCTCTGACCTGTCGGACCTTATTTGGCACTATACTATACGTCCCTGTAACTACCTATCGAATTAAAGTTTATTTATATTGAATGTCTTAGACCACTAGGGAACATACAAACCAGTAGAGTAAACCGCAACTGTGCGTGAAAAGACTTACCAGTAAACACAATCCATTCAAATGAAAAAGGGGCCTAAAGCAGAAAAGACCTAAAGGAAGAAAAAGCATAAAACATGGCGTCGAGTTCCAAATTACCAAGGAGAGAGAGAGAGGGCAATGTTGATTCAAAGGGAGCGCATAACCAACTAACTTTTTTTTTCAGTTGGAACGTTCAAATTACAACCTAGCACGTTGCTATAATAATATTACGGCACATCAAATAACAATCAAATATTTATATTTGAACAGATTTACATTAAATGCAAACCAACCAGCGACCTCTGTTAAACAATAAGTAAAACTAACATACTCAAGAGCCCACACAAAGGCCCCCACCGAACTGTAACATACCATGCATATCGACCACTGGAAAATTAGAACGTATTCCCGAACCAAAGGTCAAAATTCCGTCCAGTGAATTTCGGATGGGAATTTCTTGCAAGGAGCTGCACACCTTCAGACATCTAATTCTTGACCTGAATGACATTCACTACTATTAAACGTGACGAACCTCGAAGAAATCTTCTGGTTTACATCCATGTCTTCTATTGCAGAGCTGAAGCTTGGCATCGAATTCTTCAAGCAAAAACCCACATAAGCAAAAAAAAAAAAACACGTCTTCAAAACAACTTTGGGGATGCTTTGGTAACTGACTGAACGAGACTTTTTCAGCTGTGAAATGAGATGTACCGACTTCTACGTCATAAAACCCCTTCGAATTTTTGATTGGTAGAGACACAAGAAAACAGAGCCCTTCACCTGCAGCAGGCGTCCACGGGTGAAAACCACTTAATGGCCACCCGAATTCCATCAGTGGACTAAACTTTCTCTGATGAGCTTTCCCTGAACAGCATAGAAAAATACTGGCCAGAAAAGACGTTTTGAGGTGGCTTCAACATCACAAATAACAGCTAAAATTTGCTTCATTGGAAAGTGACTATGAAAGCTAAGATTGACATTTTTTGTACCTATTCACAGTACTTCTTGTGAATGGTGTAAATTAATTGTGTTTGACATCCAGTATGCCACCTCTAAAACGTAGTAACACACAAGATGCCATTAGTAAAACGAAAAAGGAGGGGGCAAGGTGGCCTGAAGGTTAGCATGACCATCTCTTGTGCCAGAGGTCCCGAGTTCGAGTCCGGCCTCAGCCCTGTGATGTCTCGTGCTCATGGCGATTGTAGCATGTAAAAGATCCTAGGAATTTCCGATGGGATTTACCTAGCAAAATTGGCCCTCTGTCCTTCTGGTGCCATAGGTAACGCTGGGTGCGCGTCAAACAACAACAGTAAAACGAAAGCCTACACGATTTCTAAGGGCAAATTCTTTCGGCATGCACTTCGATATCCGCTTGAAGATATCTCCCAACTGAACAGGTTGAAATGAAAAAAAAAAGATTAATTTAATTTCTTCACTAACGAGATTTGAATCTTCACTAACAAGATTTGAATCTTCAAGTATTCCTTCAGAATTTTCTTCCATTGTTTCTGAATCCTAGTCGTGACATAAAGCTTGCAGAAAACTTCCTTCCTTTTGAATGTTATTCTTCAAAGATAACACCTGCCGAAGACTGCAGCTGATTAACAAAGCTTGAAAATGAAACTAATTAAGCGAATGCAAAACGAATATCCTTGAAAGACTTTCCGTCTTGAAAATCCTGCTTCCTGACCGAACCAGTGAACCGATTTCCAATTTTTATAGCTTAAAATGCAGATATTATGAAGAACGGCCTTTTAAATGCTGTTGTTGTTGTTATTCTTGTTGGGGAAATTTAGCTTTCAACTCGATATCAAACCAATGAACCGATTTTAAATTTTATAGCTAAAAAACTATGTATGAAATTGAATAATGCCCAGGGCTTTTTGAACGCTATTTGAATGTGACTATTATTCTTTATGTTTTTTATATTCTTCTTCGAAAAATGTTGCCTACCTAGAGATAGAACCAATGAATCGATTTTCACTTTTCATAGTTTAAAATGTAGGCATTACCAAGGGTCTTTTGAATGCTATTTTAATGTGACAAGATTCTTGTTGTCATTCTTGTTGGGAGTTCTTCTATCACTTATAGATCGAACCAGTGAACCGATTTTTCAATTTGTATAGCTTAAAACGTAAGGATTAAAAAACTTAAAGAGACACTTATAACAGTTATTTAAGGTGATTACAATATTATTGCTCTGTTTGTTTTTCTTGTTGGAAAAAGAAAAAATAATTGACAATAGTAATAAAAAAACCCGCTTAAGCATTAAAATATGGATGTAAGCCTTAATAAAACTTAATGGTCTAAAGGAACAAACACAAGAAAAAGACGTGTAAGCCATCAACGTCACAATAATACGTATAAAGAAACTTCTGGTTGTTTTTTTGGGAGGCTGTGAATTCTTTTACACGTATCAGTGCGACACTGACGGCTTACAAATCTTTCCCTTGTGTCTGTTCCTTCAGAGCGCTAAGGTTTTTAAGGCTTACATCCGTATTTTAACTCTTAAGCAATTTTAACTAATAATCTTCTAAATATTAACACCAGCATTAACAATTCTCACAAACGCCATTGCGTCTTTCTTCCCTGCCCATTTTCAGTCATGGCATTGGTTTAACTCGGGTACAGGATAGCCCTGTAATCGTATAGGCTTACGAAACAAGTTACACAATCAACATTCTACACTACACACACAAGTAATACATCGTCCATGAGTAGCACGCAGGAATTAACTGTGCATCAACAGTGTAGGATGTTGAGTAACCATCACTATTTGGTATTTAAGTCTACTTCCTACATGAGCATATCTTCCAATGCGGTCGGGTTTTTCAGTTGTTCGTGGATGTATAGTCATCGGATTGCAGCAACTGCAGTACAGTCTAGAGAGTGCAAAATTATCACAACTAGATAAAAAAAATTATGAAAAAATCAAAACTCTCCTGTCGGCTTAAACTTTGAAAAAAATTAAGAAAGATCCATTTCTAATACACAAATAACATGTTACTAACTATCTGTGCTCAATTTAGTTTTCACCTTGTGTTTTAAACAAAGAAGTTATTGAACGCAAAGTTCTTTTTTGTAGATTTGTTTAGTCACTGAAAATCATAAGAATAAATCCCAAAATTTCTGGATTAGTCTTGGGAGCCCTGAATTGACAGAAAAGAATACCGAAATCCCTGAATTGCAAATATGTCTCGGGATTGATGCTCGAGTAGTAGCTAAGTATGAAAGTATGAAGCTTAGCCATTTATGTGACTAAGCCTTAAATTTTATTTTCACTTTCATGACGAATATAATAACCTAACCAAACTGGCAAGTGACCCGCCTACACAGTGGGACTTGCCGGGTTTTTTTTTATTAAAGTAAAATTATAAATACTTGTAGGCCGGCAAGAATTTGTGGCGTGTGCAATGTCGGGATTCTTCGACTGGGTAGTTTTGTCGGTGGTGATATGCGGCAAGCTGATTAGCTGAAAGGTATTTGGTGCTCTCGGGTAATAGTAGACACAAGTTCTCCTGCCTCGGAGATGTGAAGGTGAATTTAAAACGTTCGTTTTATTTCGCATCAGTCTTCTGCATGTCAAGTTGAGAGGCATTGTAGCATGCGCATATTTCGAGCTAGAGTGATAGAAACCGTTAGTTTCTCTTTTTCAAAACTGCTAAAGTAAAGAAATGCTTAGTAAAAAGCAGTTGTAAGGAGGGTAACACCACTTTAAGAGTGTGCGTGAGCTGATATTTAAAATTTAAAATCAGGCTATGAGCGCAATAGAGCAATGGAAAGGAACTTTGGGTTGAATACATAAATATAAGCTATTTTAAAATTATACTTAAAATTAAGAGTTTAATTCTAAGATAATGTGCAGTAGCTTAGCTATATGTGAAAAAGGTGCATTGGCAAAAAAAGGTGAAATTAAATTGACAAGTAGAGGTCAAACTTGTCAAAAAACTTGTGAAAATAATTTAATTCAGTAAATGTGTACATATGCATTAGAAAAAAGGGAGTAGCTTAGAGCCAACAGCTACCAAATTTGTTCAGCTGTAAAGCAAATTCACAATGTTAAAAGAGTTACGAAGAGTGTAAACAACTTTTTGTTAAATAGACCTGTACAATTGTAAACCTTGAACTTATATCCCGTAGAAGTATTTACTGTAGTGATACTAGTTATTGGTAACCATCAGATGTCGGTAGTTGTACAAGGTTGTTATTGAACAATGTTCAACTAATTAACTGAATAACACTGGACTTAGTCGAGTGGTCAAAGTGTAATCTATGTAGTGTTTTTAAAGCTTGCTATTTATAGCAACTAAGTAAGAGTTGTATCATTTTTTTGGTAATAACGCAAAGTTTTAATGCCAATGAAAAAAAAATAATTGATTCAGAGAATGTCCCAAATCTGTGTGAGAACAGCCATTGTCGCTATTGTGTGGGACTGGTTGGGTAGAGAAATAGGTTCAATTTGCAAATAAATGCAGATGCAAACCTATTTCGTTACCTTTTGGACTTATATCTCAGACTGCCTGAGCAAGGAATCCCTCATTCAGTCCCAGCTCATCTGACATATAAGTTCAAAAGGCAACATAAATAGTTTGCATTTGTATTTATTTAACTCTTGTTGAGCCTTTGGCTTGCTTCGTCTTTAATCTTCAATTTGGAAATATTTAATTATCAATTTTTGTTAGTGCCAAAAATTGAGAATGACATAGCTGGTCACACAAGACAAGTAGTTAAGAAGTGTTAAGGATAATTGTTGCGTTAAGAATTACACAAAGGTACATTTTAAAACAAATAACGTTTGTGAAAAATAAATTACAGAAGTAAAAGTTAATTAATTTAATTAAATTTTGTGGAAAATTTGATGTAAATTTCAGAAAATTTTTGATTTGTCTAGTAATTTATGAGTGTTAAATCGATTTTGAAAAGTTATGAAAGTTGGCTATCTCCAAATTAAAAATTGTTAAGTTTGTGATTAAAATAGTTGATTAGGGATATTTTTCCTGTGTGAATTAACTAATTTTGTTGATTAAGTCATATGAATAGCAGTGACGAAAATTGTGACTTGAAGAGTAATTCGCAAAGAAAAACAGCGAGTGAATTTAAGGAATGTGTTTATAAAGTTCTTGATTTTGACTATCCCAGGGTTTCTGAAAATAGTGGTTCAGATTCATCAAGTATGCCTCTTACACCTGCCACTGTTATGCGATATTTCTGGTGGGAGTAATAATCACCCTCCTGGGATTGCCTATCGTGGAAATGTTACGGAAGGGATACTCCTCTTGAATTTTGGACACAAGCGGTTGAGTCAATTTGCTCTCCAAAAGGAACCATGGAATATTTATTTAGAGAGTATTAACAAAAAGTTTATCACTTCCTTGGATAAGCAAGTGGGAATTCTTCTAACAAACATGGGTGTTGAAAATTATGCGTTATTAAGTTATTTGTATGCACCAGACCCGCCTTTTTATTAAATCTTGGTAGAAATAATTGGACTCCTTGAAGCCAGTTTATACCTTAAAAGTAATTACTTCTGTGAAAGGGTCATATTTCAGAAATGTGATCAGTTGGCATCAGAGTCAACTGCCAGTTATATGACTGAGCTAAAGAAATTAACATTAAAGTGCAACTACAGTGTTGCAAACGGTACAGACCTATATATTATGTTGCGAGACCACTTCTGTGCCGGATTAAAATATGCTAAAATTCATAAACAGCTTTTGGCACAGATCCAGGTAAAGTTACTTTAGACAGTGCAGTTATTGGATCCTTTGTACAAGAGCTTATCGAGAAAAACGATTCTCAGTTTGAGGGAGCCTCGGTTCATAACACATCTCAAAGTAGGCCTAAAAAACAACTTTATGACCTTTTAACTACCACACTGACTTCCTTTAATTTTTTTAAGTACTGTATCTGTCTGTTGTGGGATTTGAACTAGCATTCATTTCGTTTGGAGACGACGCTAACAAGTGGGCTGTGCTTGCCCGCTATGGGTAGGGTCCCCAGAGGCCCATTTCATAGCTTCGGCGCACATTTGGACTCTGTTTTTTTGCTTGTCGAGTGAGCAGCAACCATACGTTAACTTAGTGGTTAAAGGGCTAAAAAGTTTGGTATAGATTGTTACTGCTGTGGCAACACGAATCATGTGAAGGTGGCCTGCAAGTATGCAAAACATGCAACAAATTAGTTCAACTTGCTAAAAAGTTGGACACCTGTCACACGTGTGCAAAGCTAAAAAAAAAGAGCCATCTAGCTGTACTAAACAACCTTTTTTCAAAGAAAGAAGTGGTGGTAAAAATAAAGGGTGTAGATATACCAAAAAGGCCTACATGGTGGAGGATTCAACTAGCTCCGAATCTGAAGCTGAATAGAGCAGTGATTATAAACAGCGCCCTGATTCTGAGGTTAACAAAGTTATTTTGGTTACTTCTGTAAAAACTTCTCGTGCAAAGAACAATTGGCCCTTAAGTCTAGTTGTTAATGGCCATAACCTGACCTTAGGCTTTGATTGTGGCTCTGGTTTAACTCTTTTCCTGTCAAGTGGGTCAACAAGTATACTACCGACGTTCCTTCGACCCCTGGTTCTGTAAACCTACGTTTGTGTTGTAAAACCATTGTTAAACCATTAGGGAAAGCCAATTTAACTGTAACACTGTAAGGAAAGATGGAAGAACTCTCAGTCATAATTTATCCAGGTGATTTAACACCTATTATGGGCAAAGTATGGCTGGAAGCTTTAAAGGAATTTTTTTCCGTAAGAACCAAGTTAATCAAACTGAGAAGAGCGTCACACCTGAACAAGTAAATTTAGTAACTGAAAATGATGTCTTTGAATGTTTCCCTGACCTTTTTTCATCCGGTTTATGCACTTTCAAGAAGTTTAAAGGCCGAATGTAGTGCCAAAATACTACAAGGCTCCAACAGTACTGCTAGCAGTTAGGGGAAAAGTCAGGCCGAAATAGATATGCCATTACATGATGGTATTCTTAAGCCAGTGGATTGCTGTGCATGGACAACTCCAATTGTGTTAGTGTTTAAACCTGATGGTAATGTCTGAAAAGTTGGCAATGATTCGGGCACTGTAAATGCACCGCTAGGAATCGAATACCTAGTATCTTGAGCTGAGGATTTCTTCATTAAGTTAGCAGGTTGCGACACTTTTTCCTTTCTTGACTTGACAGACGCTTTCTTGCATATGGAATTGAATGAGATATGAAAAGCCCCTGTTACCATAAATACATGCAAAGGGCTATTTCAGAGTCAAAACACTCCCGTTTGGCTCTGCTAGTAGCTCAGGCACTTTTCAAAAACAAATAGAACGTGTCCTTAAGGGTATTCCACTTGCAACACCTTTTGTGGATAGCATCCTTACTGCCAGAAAAGGTAAAGGTCACGATGATAAAAAGGTACATTTTAAAACAAATAACAATTGTGAAAAGTCAATTTCTAAAGTAAAAGTTAATTAATTACCTTGTGGGTGCACTGCATAAAAAGTAGCGTAAAAGTCTAGCATAAATTACTTGGGTTTCCAACTTGTGAAAAATGAAATTTCTAACCAGGCAGATGTACTTAATGCTATTGAGTTAGGTCCCAAGCCCACCAACAGCCAAGAATTAAAATCTTATTTAGATTTATAAATCAATATTCCAAATGTGTGCCTCACTTAGGTACAATTTTATTGATTCTAAACCGACTTTTATCACCAAAAGTTCCGTAGGAGTCGAATATTTAACGTTCGAAAACTGGATGTTTGTAATTTAGATGTTTGTAATCCGAATTTAGATGTTTGTATTTTGTGTGTATTGTGTATCTATCAACTTTGATGATTGAGTATTGGTCCTAGAGTAAAACGGATCAAATTTTTGTAACTTTTTATTAAACTCCCACAGGTCACTCTATCAGATGGATATACGAAGTTCCTTTTGTGAGATGAGTACAGACTGTAACTTCCAAAGTACTAGTCCTAGAGTAAAGCCCTTAGGAATTTGTCTTCCCTTTAGCTTACTCAGTCAGATGGTCGTTGCCAATATGTTTTTATTAATAAGAAAAAAAAATTACAATATTATAAATTAATTTAACCGTAAACAAATTTCATACCTTTGAATGGGGGAACCCATTTCAGGGTAGTTTTTAGGGTGATGCTTTTAAGGAATTTTTTTGAGGGGAGGTACTTTTAGAAACGAGTTATTTTTTCGTACTAAACAAAGGTTTGGAGTTTACATGATGTTAACTTTTCAGTAATTAAAAATATTAGACTCTTGACATTTCCTCGTATATTGTTCTTTTAAAAATGCTTGTAGTTTCCAGAATTTTTTTCAAATAAAGAGTTGAAAATTTCTTTCACACAATATGATAATGGCTTTTCAGGCAGCCTTTAGGAGACAGCACTTGCCCAAAATCAAGTATCTAAGTTGCGGAAATCGTCTGTCTGTCCAGCTCGCTTGGGGTAGGCCTGTTATTCGGAATATTGGTGTTTTCTTGAGGGGGGGCCTCGTGCCACCCTAGATATTATGGTCTGAAAGTTATGCAAATACTTAGGTTCGATTGAGTCCTGGAAGAATGCATGCTGTTGTATATTGCAGCGTACATAAGGTGCAGAGAATCGAAGGCGTTGCAAAATGATTTCGGTTAAGTGGATTTTGATTAATAAAGAATTAATTTTTTTTTAAATCACAAGGTAAAACGTAAACGTTTTTTTTTTAAATCACAAGGTAAAACGTAAACGAAGCAAACAGTGTGCAGTAATGACTGGCCTTGTGAGGATACAAGATACGCTAATCGATCGGAGGAAGAAAAAAGATAACTGCCTCGACTGGGATTCAAACACAGGACTTCCTACTGACTAGGCTGGGCACTCTAACCACTGGGCTACTGGGGCGGATACTGGCTACAGGCTACAGCCGAGCAGTTTTTTTCTTCTAGGTCACCACAGAGAACGACTGAACAATTACTTCGCTCGGCTGGAGCTCGTAGCCAGTGTCCGCCTAGACAGCGCAGTGATTAAAGTGCCCAGCCTAGTCAGCTAAAAGTCCTGGGTTCGAGTCCAAGTCGGAGCAGTTGTCTTTTTTCTTTTTCAGATTAGTGTATTTTGTATACTCACAAGGCCAGTCTTTAATGCTGACTGTTTGCTTTGTAGATTTTGATGGTTAGCTTAAGTTGTAAAAACTGCCTTGCTTTATTCAGTAGGGTGCATTGAAAAAAACGAAAGTTGTAATAATAAAATTTAATAGCAATAAAAAGTTGCCTTTTATATAGCTTAGTAACAGGCTAAAATTTGAATCCAATCGGATAATGTTTTGAGGGTCCACGTTGGCTTCGGAATTTCAACTATTGGTTTCCGTCCAAAATCGACGCTAAGTATAACTAATTCAACTCCCTTACAACTTTAGCTTGTATTATCACATTCTAAGAGCCGCTGAAGGTTACATTCTATTTAACTCACTAATACTGCAAAGTTTGGTCACCATCGGACTATATCTTGAGGGTCCACTACGACTATAAAGTTGAAAAAATGCTAAATTTAACCTTATTATAGTTTTTAATGAATATAAAGTACAGTGAAAAATGTAAAAGTTGTCGTATTAAAACCTAATAGCAGTAAAAAGTTCCCTTATAACAGTACAAAAGTTCACTCCAATCGGATGATATCTTCAGGGTCCGCTTTGGCTTTGAAGTTTGTGTTGTTCAATATAAACTCATACATGAAAATGACGTTTCGTGCTGAATTTTGGCAACAAGTCTCACACCTCTAATCTTACACGAATAAAGCTGTCTCTGGAATCTGCTCAACAGACTGCGGTCGAGCCTTCCTTTACAAGCTTTACGCACCTCTCAAGTGTCTGTATTTGGCCTGGAAACTTGATTAAGTTAGACTTTTTAAGTGCAGGAATTTCATCATCCGTTAGTAACTCCAGCTCCAGCGAGACATTTACATTGCAAGAGGTGGCTCAGTAACAACTACTTTAGAACTGTGCCATAGTATCAGGTATGTGTACATTTTAGCATTAAAGTTCAGAGGTGATATTTTAAATTCACGAATATGTCGTTGTGTCTTTGATCGAGGCCGGAATGATTCGATGGACTGCAAGTTCTCTTATGTTTCCTTCGATTATCACATAACATTCCCAACTATAGATTCTCTGGATGAGCAAAAAGACTGTTTCTTCGTGTAATTAGGTCGATCAAATAAAAGAATTAAAGATGATGTGTTCTCAGACTTTTAGAGATACAGTTGAAAAAACTTTACTATGGCTTACTTGTTACCTACACACAAACAAACTGCCCCTCCGCCACCTGTTAGAGATTTATATGGACCAACCTCTGCACCTCGTGATTTCGATGGAGTAATAGGTGAAAGCTTAAAACTTTGCGAGTTTTACCAATCACCCATTACAGTGAAGTTGAGACCAACCCGCCAGTTACTATTAATGTGAATTGTAACGACCTCGCTACTGACCAAAATTACTTAACCGCAGATATGTCAGGCTGTACCATCTGGTGAATGGTCTAGTAGTCTAGTTGCTCGGGATCTCGGAAAAATCATTCACACAAGGTGGTTAACAACTGCTAATCAGCATTTTCGTCTGTATGTGGCAACTGAAATCCCATCTTAAACCTGCAAATAGTGGCTGGTTTCATCATGAACGTGTATGCCCCAGTACGGTTTGCAATAAAGTGTAAACCTTCTTGTGCGGATGGTGCCAACCATATGTTTGAACAATTGAATCATCATGGTATCTGACCAAAGACTTAAAAGATGTGATCGACCCAATTATACACAGAAACAGTTAGTTTGCTTATCAAGAGAATGTATAGTTGGGAATGCTAAGTGATAATCGAAAACACATAAGAGAACTTCAGTCTGTCGGATCATCCAGGACTCGATCAAAGAAACCACAACATATTTGTGAATTTACAATACCACCTCTGAACTTTGATGCTATAACGTACACATACCTGATACCATGGCACAGTTCTAAAGTGGTTGTGACTGAGCCATCTCTTGCAATGGAAATGTCTCGCGAAGAGTTGGAGTTACTAACGGATGGTGAAAATCCTGCTCTTAAAAATTCTAACATATTCAAGTTTCCATGTCAAATACAGACACTTGAGAGATGCGTAAAACTTGTAAAGGAAGCGTCAACCGTAGTCTGTTGAGCAGATTCCAGAGACAGCTTTATTGGTGCAAGATTAGAGGTGTGAGAGTAGTTGCCAAAATTCAGCACGAAACGTCATTTTCATGTATGAGTTTATATTGAACAATACAAACTTCAAAGCCAGAGTGGACCCTGAAGATATCATCCAATTGGAGTGAACTTTTGTACTGTTACTAATCTATATATAAGTGAACTTTTTACTGCTATTAGGTTTTAATACGACAACTTTTACTTTTTTCGCTGTACTTTATATTCATTAAAAACTATAAAAAGATTAACTTTAGCATTTTTTCAACTTTATTGTCATAGTGGACCCTCAAGATACAGTTCGATAGTAACCAAACTTTGCAGTGTTAGTGAGTTAAATAGAATGTAACTTTTAGCAGCTCTTAGAATGTGATAATACAAGCTAAAGTTGTAAGGGAGTTGAATTAGTTAAAGGTAGCGTTGATTTTGCATGGAAACCAATGGCTGAAATTTCAAAGCCAACGTGGACCCTCAAAACATTATCCGATTGGAATCAAATTTTGGCCCGTTACTAAGCTATATAAAAGGCAACTTTTTATTGCTATTAAATTTTGTTATTACAACTTTTGATTTTTTCAATGCACCCTATTATTCAGCCTAACGCTAAATTTTTGATAAGCCACGCGTTTTTCACGATTGTTGATAATATTTGTCTTTGTTGCATTTCTGATAATATTTCGACCATCTCACTTCAACATCCATTATGGCCGGCCAAAGTAGATTTATACAAAATTCTCAGTCTTTTAATTTGGTCTAAGGATCACCTTAATATTTATAATAAACTTTGCTCGAATAATCCTCTCATTTAACCACGCCTGTATTCAGTTTTGAAGATTTCGTATATTCCTAAATCATAGCGATGATTGATCCATACTTGGTGCTACTATTTGGATTTGGGTTTACAAGTGGTGTGGTCGTTTTTCCGATAAATGGCGTGAGTATTTTTTACTATAGCTGCATAAGATGCTTTGCCTTCCGATGCATAGGAGGTTTGTTTCAACTCTTTAAAAAAACTACCAGAATTCAAAAACCTGTGTCTCCCTTTATAAATAAATATAAATAAAATAAATAAATATAACGGTTTTTCCCCATTTAGGAGGGAAGCATCCAGAAGAGTTGCGGGTGCATCCTCTAATACTGGTCCTACTAAAGTGCAATGCGGCATTACAGATAACATCTTTTCAGAAAACTCGAGAGGCCAGTACAATTCAATTTCTGCCGAAAGACACCCAGAGATGGAGCAGAGACTGCAGCTTCCGAGAGGGAATTCCAAGGAGTTACTACCCAATTCGCAAAAAATAAATTTGCAACAGTCCAAGCTGCACCTGGCAACCCTCAGTTTCATAGAGTGTGCCCTAGTAATATCCGTAGTGCAGAAGTAAAAAAAAGGCAATTCCACATGCAACAGACCATGAAGAACTTTAAATGTCAACATCAGGTCGCCTTCAGGCGCCTCAACTCAAGTGGTTCGAGGCCAAGTAACCTCAGACATTGGCCAGGAGAACTGTTGCGCAGGCCACGCAATGATCGTGTAAAATACCGTTGGACAGATTCTAACTTATCAATGTCCTGAAGGAGGTAAGGCGACCACACCAGACTCGCATACTCCAGCAGTAATCGCACATATACCTTGAAAGCCAAAACCAACATATGTCTATTCGAGAACACAAAACACCTCTTGACAATTGCAACTCTGGCAAAGTCTGAAGTAGTTATCAGCCTAGAGTGGATGGATGACTTAAGGTCAAAGTTGAAATTGATGCCCAGATCTTTAATGTATTGTGCCGAATTCAGCTTGTAATTAGCCAGTTGGAAGGAAGATTTTAAGTTCTGTCGGCCAACATGAAACGTGCAGCATTTTGATGTAGCGAGTGGTAATTGCCAATATTCCGACCACTCAGTCACTGTGTCAATCTGGGAAGAACGGAGTTTGGAGCCAGTTTCATCCCAAACCACATCACCAATCTTCAGATCATCGGCGAATTTCAATTTTGGTTTATCTGTTGTTGTATGTGCATTTGTTAAGTCATTTAGAAAAATGACAAAAAGTAAAGGTCCAACTATGGATCCCTGAGGAACCCTACTGTTGGTAGGGAGTGATGACGATAAAGCTTGCGTAACCAGGATCCGCTGTGTTCACCCAGAAAGGATGTCATTCTCAAAAATTTTAACCGATTTATTTCCGATGGTGAGCTCACCTTTCTTCGAGTCATACTGTAGCCCTAATACAGGGTCAGTGTCCTTAGGATTTTTGAAAAAAATTACCAAGAAATATTTGCCACTTGCTAATAACCCGGCTCAGTAACAAACTATCAAGGGACCTTACAGTGGCAATGTTAGGAAGCTCTGGGGGAGTAGAAATGCATATAACTTGCACCACAGTATATGTAGGAGTGAGTTTCGGACCGGAACACGTAGGTCCATATTTGACTTTTGAAGGAATCTCAGGAAGAATTTGCATTATCTGGGCCAGAACATGAGTTTAAGCCAGGCTGATATTGATAGGGGTTACATATGTAATCTCACTAGGAGTAACGGCTTCTGAAGGGGTCCAGAATAAACCCCATGCTTTATAGTCATCTTCATCAATTTCTTCCACTTTGTATATTTAATGTGTGTAGATTGCTTGAGATGGGTTTTTAAGCCACTGTCTGAATGTTTTACAGTATCCACTACTGGTTTCAGAGTGCTTATTGCTGGTTAAAAAAATTCTTGTTACACTCCATAACCCAAACGTTGATTTAAAATTTTTTTAGCATAACGTTTTTTAAGTTTGGCGATTTGCCGTTTTCTAATTATTTTTTAAAAGGTAAAAACGAACATTTATATTGCCCCTCGTTTAACGTTTTATTAATTGATAAAAACCCATAAGGCTTGTTCCAACAATTTCGACTTAACGTTTTGAAGTCTGAAAATTCCATGTCGGGACAACATGATTTTTTAAACACGTTTTAAATTTAACTGATCAACGGAAAAAGGAATCATATATTTGCATTGTTTCTGACTACTTGTTTAGAAATTCTAGTTTCAGACTCTCTGCAATGAAAAAATCAGTGTTTGAATGACGTCCTTGTGTACTGCTCGATGTTTTTTTGTTTATCCAAAATGTAATCGGCAAAAAGATTCAGGATTCGAAATTTTGGGTCCAGTTCTTCGGGCAGAATTAAATATATTTGAGAATTGGGGAAAAAATGTGACATTCCATCCTATTTTTTTCTCAATTTCAGCAAATAACATTGCAAAGCTGTCTATTTAGGTTACCATAAAGTTTTACTGAAAATAAATAATCGATGGTAGTTGAGGCAGCCTTCATTACAAATGAAATAAACAGCAAGTTCGTTTTTCTGAAATTTGCGGGGCCTACAATTAGACATCTGATATTAGAAGGCATACATGTATGATTTTGTGGGTTCTTTATTAGCCAAAAATGTCGTAGTTTTTAACTTCTATTGTGTTTTTTAAATTTATGTACTTTTTAAATCTTTATATCTTTAAATCTTTATCAAACCCATAAAGTCTTCACCAGAAAATTTGTTGTTGGACATATCGAAGTGGGCCACTCAAAATCTATGTTGAAATATAATAATATTTCTGGTTGTTGGGAGTATCAGTGGTTACATACACCACTGTAATTTTCCCGATGACCACCATTAGGTTTAAAGCATTGTAAGATGGCAAGTTAAACTGGGGTTTATCAATAACAATTTTGTTATGTTTCCCTTTAGTTTTGTGAATACTGTCATACACCTAAGTTTTAAGACTGAACTGTTTATCACAGTCTTAAAGTGGTAAAGTGGAGTACGTGCGCCTCGAATACAAGATGGCCGAATTCTGATTCTGGTCGCGTGACTAATGATGTAACTTGAGATCTGTAAAAAAATGCCTGGCTTGTGAAAGACGTCACTTCAGGTTCCAGTCACGTGACTAATGACTTCTTATCCAACTGACGTCATTTCCTTACGTCCATGACACATAAAAAACCAATTTTTCACTTCCGGTTCCCGTCTCTTGACTAATGACGTCACATCCCGTCAGACATTATTTCCTGTCATCCATGACACACAAAAATAATTTCTCAGTTTCACCACTTTTCCCAAAGTGTATGTCTGTATGACCCTGTATTGCTAAGCAGTTTTTAATCCAAGCATACATTAGAACTAACAGGAAATTGGAGCTTGGAGTTAGCCCGAAAGCCTGCAAAATCACTCACATTAGGTTACAAATGTGTATTTTCTACCATTTTTTTTTGTTATGGAAGGGGTTACATCCCATATTTCCCTCTGGAGGTGTCCCACTTCCGGGTGAAGGAGCGTGTTATTAAAAGTTACTGACTGAAAAAAAAGGAAAACAACAATTACCATTAAACACCATAGTGATACATTGCATATGGTTACTTATGACAAGTCATCGTACCGTTAGTCTTCCATCTGTCACCGGACTGGAACTAACAGACTGAAGCCAGTCGTTTGTCCTGTTAGTCACTATCGCCCGCTGTCGGCCCATCAGTCATAAAGTGTGAAGCAACGGGAAGAATGGTGAAGAGCACAACGAACCGCAATACCAATACAGCTACAAATCCATTATCATTGTCTTTATCCCTTGCATTATTAATCGTGTCATAAACATTCTCACCATTGGCAGTACCGCTTCTATTCGTCCCTTGACCATACGCTAGTTATGATGGGATCTTGGAGGGTCTGGCCCAAACGTCCTGACGCTCCCCCATTGAGCACTGACCTGAAGCCAACAGCGCAAAATATCACGTACAAGCTAGTAACACGGTATTGACAGCTTATACCAGTATGTTTGCTATGAGAATGACTCAGAATTGCTACGAACAAATTCAGCACAGTTTACACTGCCATAACGTGTCGTAACCAATGAGAAATTAAAACTTAATGGTGGTTGTGAGAAAGAGAATATAAATTCTTTCCCACAAATCGAAAGCAAATGTAGTAAGTAAAAGTAGAAAGTAGAAAGTAAATGAAATTAAAAACGTAGACCGACTGAGATGAAATGATGAATCTTATTTCAGCTGTACACATAAAGAAGAAGAGCAATCATCTAACAAAAAGAGAAAAACACCCAACAAACTTAACTGAAATGTCAAAGCTACTCCCAACTGTACGCATGAAGAGCAGTTACCATCTATCAGACAAAAACTGAAGGCAAAACTAAAACAAAAAATAGAGCATTTTTCACACTAATCTGCATGCTGCCCATTATGCAATATGCACACAACGAGCATGCTGTTGTCCCTAATCTGATACTGCTAGTGTAAATATATGCTTCACTGGGTAGCATTTGATTGCACTAAAATTAAATAAAAAATTAAATAAAGGATGGAGGCTGACAGGGGTGTAAAAACTTAATAAAACTGGGTAATACAAGGAAAAAAGAAACATGGGTGACAGCATGAAACAACTTGGTATACTAGTATCGCGTTGTCATCTTCAGACATCTACCATTTATTAAGAAACCTACGTAAATAATTCATCGATTTAAATGAACCACCTGATTTTTCTATTTGAATTGAAATATGCCCCCATAAGAAATGGGAAAGACATATCTTGAGGCTTCCACTCATCCTCCAACTGAAATGCTGGATCACTCACCTATATAATCAAATTTCATAATGATAACAGTATACTGAAAGAAAACTACTCAAGAAACTAACCAAGAAGCATAGCACGAACTCCCCGAAGGGAAGTCGAAATAGCACCGTTTCATGTATTAAGGCAGACATCCTTCTGAAACTGGGTTGAACTTGGTAAATTAATTTAAACAGTCAGTTCTAAAAAAAAACGAGCATGCGCATTCATTGTGTGTTTGATAGCTTCATGGTTAATTTTCAATGAATGGGACACTGTTTATCACCGATAGTCAAAAGCAATAGTTACAAAATCATGTTAAGGTAGTGGATCGCATCAAGGGCTTGATTTTTATTTGTTGCTTATGCGAGGGCCCATATAGATACGCAGACAGCTGCATAGGAGGCAAGGGCCTGTGCCAAGATTTTTGGGATACTATATAAAAGCGACGAATTCCAGTGTTGTTCGGCCGCATATGAAATCCGACCGAGTCAGCCAAAAGAACGCTACCTGGTAAGTATTAAAAATTATATATTTTTTGTTCTATTATTGAAGGGTTCAGATTGCTCGAATTTAGTTTATTTTTCTGTCCCTTTTAGCTGTCTTTACATAATTTTAACGTTACCCAAAATGGTGCTCACATTCTACGGTTTATGTCTCGGAGACCATACAATGCTCGATGTTTCAGCTAAAACTTTTTATGTAAAAATTGTAAAATATGAGTCTATACCAGGTTTTACAATATAGAGATCAGTTTTAATTTCACCTTATATATGGATTCAGTTAATGTTCGATCATGCACAGTGGGTGAGAATACTGGAGACTTCCTGCAGGTTGCACACTAGAACGGAACTATCAATAAGAATAACAGGGCGTCATCGAGTTGTTTTCAAAACAATGAATGAAAACAGAGTTCTGAACTGTAGGGTCACTTTAAGCGATACCCAGTTCACGATATTAGCTTCAACAGCTTCGGAAATAAATGAGGAGTTGGCGGGTTTGTCTAGAATGCATTGGCTTCGCATAAGACAAAGACAATGATAATTTTTTGTCTTTTTTTTGTATTTTAGCTATTTTTTTATTATAACGTAAAATAGAAATGGCATATCTATTTTGCTTAAACCTCGCCAATAATAGCTTTTTTAAACTGTCGCATAAATAACTATGCGTGAAATATGAACGTTTATTAACCCAGCTACTGGGCATGAATTGAGCTGAAAGCGTTTCTATTACGATTGGCTGTAAATTATGTTTGAATTTAGAGAGTGGGCAAAGGTGCTAAATATGCCCCAGATGCTATTCGTATCCAACGACCTCTCAATTAACACAGAACCTGGAGAGGATATATCCTTAAAGACATTAAGAGCAGTCGTCATATTATCAAAGAAACAATTCAAAAGTTTGGTCACAGTGTCTATCGAGAGAATTCCTGTTAGAGAGTTTAGAAGGAATGTCCCTTTAATGATCTCGATTATCGTAGATCGTCAAAGTCAGTTGCAGATCTGTCATTATAATAAGAATAAATATGTATATTTCATAGATTATGCAATTTTGTCTAATAACCATTAGGTCGGATATGAGGGGGGGGGGATTGAGGCTTAATGGCGCGTCGACAACTTGGTCATTAGCGCCAACCTCAGTCACAGTGCAGTGGTCCGGGTTGCCACTGCACCACACATTACAGAGATGTTATTCAAACCCCTAATCTAAATCTTGTCATACATCTGTACCTCCTGCAAAAATTGAAAAACACCGGACAGGAGGACAGACTTATCGCCCAACTGACGCGCAATGTCATGCGGAAGATGGAAACGACGACGAACACCATCAAGATGGCGACAATCAACAAGTAAGTGGCGGACCGTAAGTGGCCGCCGACACCAATAACATTCAGGAGGGTCAAC